>MDKI01017324.1:0-99525 GCA_005239505.1 Nicotiana paniculata
AACAGAAGATTCTTTTCCTAAGGAACATTATTTTTATACAAAAGAAAAAGATAAAAAATAAAATAAAAGAGTACCTAAATCATGATTTCTGACTAAACGAAACAACACATATCATATTAACAATAATGGGCAAAAACAGAATAGACAAGAGTTTGGAGAGAACTGACCTTTTGTGGGGCAGCAAACTGGAGCGATTTTTAGCGGCTACTCAAACCTTCGGATTCGGATTGACAAACTCGAAACACCACCTCTGTCACAGCTGGGAACGACAGAGGTAAAGGAGAGCAAGTTGAAAATTGTGAGAGTACCTTAGGGGGGGGGGGTAAAAATGTAGAGAATCGTAATGTTTTGATAATAAGAACGATAGCTTTTTCCTATCTTCTCTCTTTTTTTTTTCTCTTCCTCTTCGCCTTCTTTTTCTCCGAAATCGTCACCAACACCCCTATTTATAGGAGACCATCCATGGCTTATCTAGGGTTTGTTGTTGGGCGGGATTCTTGAAGGGTTAGGGTTTCAAATGGCTAAAGAACCGTTTGAAATGGAGTGTAGCAGGAGGCAAAGGACGATATTGACAGAGAGAACAGCGATTTGGTTGCCTAAATGGTGAAAAATTTGGAGGAAGCAAAAAAGAGAACTTTTTACCTCTGTCATCTTTCATTGTGAATGGAAAATTAGTTTGAATTCTTCAGTCAAATTGCTTTGAGATTGCAAATAATTCCTTAGAATGGTCACACAAATTTCTGATTGCAAGATATGAGACCAAATTTTTTTGCTAAGAAAGGAGAAAGAGCCAAAACCCTCTGCAGAGAAAAGAGGCGTTTCTTTTCTTTGAAAGGGGGAAAGAGATGGAACTCTAGTTAAATTTTAGAAATAAATTTAACCGTTGGATTAGATGAATCTAATGGATGATATTAATCCTAATATAAGTAGATAAAATAAATTAAGGCAAACAATTATTTGGAATTCTCTAGAAGATAGAAGAAGTAATCTTGACCATCAATTTAAAATATACTTGATATGATAAATCCATGTGGCAAGATGTGGGGTCAAAGTGTGGAGGGATGAGGCAGTCATGTGTTAGGCGTGTGTTTTTGGTTGTTGGGAGCCTAGGTGTGAATGACATGGATCCATATGTAGTTCTAGACTCATGGTGCGAAAGAGGACCTAACGATTGACACGGATTCTAAAATGCTGCCCTAGTGTCGAATTATGGGAACACAGGGCGTCAAACACTGGGAGTCATAATTGAAAGAAAATGTTTTGAAATAAGAATTTTGACAAAAATTTTGGTAGTCAAGCCGAACGGAATCCGAAAATTGAGCTCTAACTTTTGCTGGCGAGTCTGGGGCAGTTTGCTGGGAGGAAACCAGACTCGCCAGCAAAAGTTAGAGCTCAATTTTCGGATTCCCGTAAAAAGGTACAATTGAATTTATACGTGGTTTCTAGACAAGTGAATTAATTTGATCCTTAAATAATGCGATAATTGAAGAAATATACAATACTTAGCCTTAAAATATAGATGAAAAAGCAGAGATGATAGTTCTGGGAACACGGTTTCCAGGCACAACAATGATGAGATCAAAAAGTAGGAAAGTAAGATTGTATTAAGCTTTGTATAGAATGTAGTGTAAGTTTAGCCAGAAAATTTGTGTCCTTTACAATGATAACTAGGCTCACTATTTGTAGTTGTATATAGGGAAGGAGGTCCTAGGATCGTGCCCTCCTTTAATGTCAATTATGAGGATCATTAATGAAGATGTAATGATGAACATAAATGCCAAATCTTCTGAAATAGGTTGTCACTATTAATGGTGCAGAATATTTTTTTATTAAATGATATCGGGTGCAGAGTATTTAATATACCTTTATTAATGTTATCTCTTTCGGTGCCAAGCGGAACGACAGCATTCGATTTTCGGTCATCCCTATCTTAGGTTCCATGTGGCTTTCCTTTAGATGACCACGTGTCATGTCATATCTCACCCAAATACAAACGCGGTGAAGGGGAACTGGAATCAAGGTAAGAGACTCATCGAGTTAGTTACTGGGGGCAAGACGTCCGCCCTCAAGTATATCGAGGCCATGACCCTGGGATCGGTCCAAATCCCAAAAGATTTTGGAGAGAATTATTGGGCGATCAAACGAGATCAACGGAAGGCCGTAATACCCGTGACCAATCGAGGACCACGACGCATATCTTGGCACGTACCGACGGGAATTCAGTAATTAGTTAAACTGTAAATTTGTACCTTTTATGGAATTGTACCTAGAATAGGATTCCACCACTACATAAATGGAGTCTGATTATTCATTGAACACATTGTAACGCGCATCCCAAAGTAATATACTATTATTTTAATTTTTATTCATATCTCTTATTCTCGTTCACTAGTGCTAGTCATTGTGAATACGGATCGAGGGCGAAATTTTCATCAAGGCTGGAATTATCCTCCTCATGTGGTTTGAATTTACTATATCTTTATTTTTTAATCTAACGCGATTTACCATTTGTATCGAATTATTCTGCGTATCCTTAAAATCACTTACAAATTTAATTGTTATCCATTTTCTAGGGTAAACAGTTTGGCGCCCACCGTAGGGCTGAGGATAATAGTGGCAATTTGATACAAATTTTCATAACGCACCCTATTTTATACTTGTTCTTTGAAGTGTCTTTAATTTCAGGTCAAAGTTCAAAATGATGAACTCCCAATCTGCACCTCTAAATGTGGATGCTGAGTCCGGTCACCATGGCGAGAACAACAATATGGTACCCAGTAATGAGGTGCCACCTATCGATCCCATCGGAGTTTTGATCGCGGACCTGATCGACGCAAACTTAGATGTTGCCAACAATGTGAATCAGCCTATCGACCCTAAGAACAACGTTCGCTGGGGATTCCGATCGGCAGCCCAAAATACACACGACGATAAAGGCGAAGGGATCAATTTGCGAGTGATCTTCGAGATGCTACAGGACCAATAAGCAACGGTAACCCAACAGCACAACCAAAGCCGCGCCCCTAGAAGAGTTGAGCCAGAGCCATAAATCACTCGCAGAAATGCTGAGTGAAGCTGAACCCGGGACTAACCCCGAAATCACAAAAATTCTCGAGGAACTGATAAAACGGTTAGATCTAGGAGAAAACAAAATTGAAGCCAATGACAAAAAGCTGGAAACTTACAATTCCAGGGTCGACCAAATCCCAGGAGCGCCAACGATATTAAAGGGCCTGGATTCCAAGAAGTTTGTTCACAAACTGTTACCTCCGAGCGCAACTCCGAATCCAATCCCAAATAAGTTCCGCATGCCTGAAATTCCTAAGAAAAACAGAACAACCGACCTAAATGAGCATGTGACCTCCTAACATACGCCATCAAAGGGAACGACTTGGAGGATGATGAGATCAAGTCTGTCCTGGTGAAAAAGTTTGGGGAAACTTTGTCAACGTGAGATAATATGGTATCACAACTTACCCCCTAATTATATTGACTCGTTTGCTATGCTTGCAGACTCCTTCATGAAAGCACACGCTAGGACCATCAAGGTCGAGACCAGGAAGTCGGACCTTTCAAAATGAAACAGAGAGATAATGAGATGCTCAGGAAATTCGTGTCCTAGTGTCAAATGGAACAAATGGACTTGCCTATGGTCTTGGATAATTGGGTCGTTCAGGCCTTCACCCAAGGACTCAATACTCGAAGCTCGTTGGCTTCACAATAGTTGAAGCAAAATCTGATAGAATATCTGGCTGTAACTTGGCTCGACGTACATAATCGGTATAAATCAAAAATTAGGGCCGAAGATGATCATCTTGGGGCCCCTTCTAGGTCCGTTATCCCGTCAAAGCTATTGACAGATCCAAAAGAGACATTGATCATGAACCACAATCAAATAGGGACCGGTATCAACCATACATTGGAGACCGAAGAGGTAATGGGTCGGACAAAACCTCGTGAGAAGCGAAAGAAGAAGCAATCTAGGTCAAAATAACCGGAGACTTATGATCAAAAGCAGTTTCGACAGGTCTATCGGGCCTAAGGCAGTGCCAAAGTTATTGGAGTAAAACTTCAACATCGATGTTGCTTCTGTCGTATCTGCAATCCGACGCATCAAAGAATCCAAATGGCCTCGACCTCTACAGTCCGATCCAGCCCAAAGGGACCCCAACCTAATGTGTAAATATAACGACACTCACAACCTCAAAACGGAAGATTTCTAATAATTGAGAGAGGAAGTAGCTCGGTTATTCAACAATGGACATCTCCGAGAGTTCCTAAGCAATCGAGCCAAAAACCATTTCAGGAATAGGGACTCTAATAAGAAGACCGAGCATGAGGAGCCTCAACAGGTCATTAACATAATCATCGGTGGGGTCGACGTTCCCCAGAGGCCGATGTTAAAGCGTACCAAAGTGTCCATCCCTAGAGAAAAACAGACTCGAGATTGCGTGCCAGAATAAGCCTTATCTTTCAACGACAAAGAAGCTGAAGGCATCGTGCAACCACACAATGATGCATGGGTAATATCTATACTCATAAATAAATTTTGAGCTAAGTGTGTGTTAATTGATCCAGGTAGCTCGGCTAGTATCATCAGATCGAGAGTTGTAGAGCAGCTGGGTCTGCAAGACAAAATTGTGCTTGCAGTCTGAGTTCTAAACGGATTCAATTTGGCATGTGAGACCACTAAAGGGGATATAAAACTACCAGTGAACACCGTTGGAACAATTCAATAAGCAAAGTTCTACATGATCGAAGGATATATAAGATACAACGCTCTATTCGGGAGGTCGTGGATTCACAACATGAGGGTAGTGCCCTCGACACTGCACTAGGTGTTGAAGTTCCAACCACCCGGAGGGATTAAAAAAAATTACGGCAAACAACCGGGCGCAAAGGAGATATTTGCGGTCGACGAGGTGGTCCCGATATCTACACTTTCTACACCATGGGATCCGAGTTCTGTCGCCAAGGGAGGGACCAAATAGCAATCACCCACACCGGCCCCGACCGAACCAGAGAAGCATGAGAAGGATGAGGAAAACGACTATGGAGTTCCCAGATCCTTCATAGTCCCTGACGATTCCAATGCCACCAAATCAACGGTCAAAGAACTGGAGCAAGTCATATTGATTGAGCACCTGCCCGATCGTAAGGTATACCTGGGCACGAGGTTAAATCATGAGATCAGGTAAAAATTCATTAAGTTCTTTATAGCTAACATAGATTGTTTTGATTGGTCCCACTTCCACATGACAAGGGTCCCGCCGGAAATAACTACCCAAAAGCTTATCCTGGATTTGAAGTTCCATCCGGTGAAACAGAAAAGGAGGCCTCAGTCCGAAGTCAAGCATGCATTTATCAAAGACGAGGTATCTAAACTCCTTAAATAGGGTCCATCCGGGAGGTTAAATACCCAGATTGGTTAGCAAATGTAGTGGTAGTCCCTAAAAAGGAATAAATTAAGAATGTGTGTAGAATACAAAAACTTGAATAAGGCATTCCCCAAGGACTCTTTCCCTCTGCCTAACATCGATCGCATGATCGATGCTACATCCGGCCATGAGATCCTCATCTTTCTCGATGCCTATTTCGGGCACAACCTAATTCAGATGGACCGAGGCGACCAGGAGAAAATGTCCTTCACCACTAGTACGACACCTACTGCAATAACATAATGCCATTCGAACTAAAAATGTTGGTGCAGTTTACGAACGCCTAGTAAATTGAATGTTCGAAGAACAAATAGGAAAATCAATGGAGGTTTATATTGATGATATTTTAGTTAAGTCCCTGCGAGCAGAGGAATATCTGAAACATTTGCAGGAAACCTTCAAAATATTAAAGAAATAGAATATGAAGCTGAACCCGAAGAAATGCGCATTCGGAGTCGGTCCGAGAAATTTCTCGGATTCATGGTGTCTAATTGTGGAATCGAGATCAATCCCGATAAATCAAGGCCATAGAAGACATTACCATGGTGGACAATGTCAAAGTTGTTCAAAGGCTAATCGGGCGCATAGCCGCGTTGGGCCGATTCATTTCAAGGTCCTCCGACAAGAGCCATTGGTTCTTCTCATTATTGAAGCAGAAGAATAATTTCTCATGGGCACTAGAGTGTCAACAAGCTTTGGAAGAACTTAAACGGTACCTTTCGAGCCCTCCTTTGCCTCATACGCCAAAGGTAGATAAACAGTTGTACCTAAACTTAGCGGTATCTTAGATAGCGGTAAGTGGAGTCCTAGTCCGGGAAGAAGAAGCTACACAATTTCCTATTTACTATGTTAGCAAGACTTTAGGAGAGGCTGAAACTAGGTATCTGCACCTGGAAGAATTGGCACTCGCTTATTTAAGCGCCTCTAGGAAGTTAAAATTGTATTTTCAATGCCATCCCATATGTGTCGTGACTACTTACATGTTGAGGAACATAATGCATAAGCCTGAACTCTCGACACGATTGGCCAAATGGGCCATGGAAATCAGCGGGTACGATATCGAATATCGACCCTGAACCGCCATCAAATCTCAATTTTGGTAGACTTCGTGCCAACTTCACACCAGCCCTAATACCCAAGGTCGAGAAGGATTTGTTGTTGAACTCGGGGACCGCCTCCTGGCCTGGGTCCTCTTTACGGACTGTGTCTCGAACAAAAAGGGGTCTGGACTTGGCATCATGTTGAAGCCACTGATGTATAATTTAGTTAGGCAATCTATTAGAACTGTAAAATTAAGTAACAACGAGGCTGATTATGAGGCCATGATTGCAGGCCTCGAACTGGATAAAAGCCTGGGGGCCGAGGTGATTGAAGCTAAGTGCGATTGCCTCCTTGTGGTGAACCAAGTCAATAGAATGTTCGAAGTCAAAAAGGAGAGAATGCAAAGGTACCTGGATAAACTACAGGTGACATTACATCGGTTCAAGGAATGGACTTTGCAATATGTACCTCGAGATCAAAACAGCGAAGCCGATGCTCTTGCCAACTTAGGGTCGTCGGTTGATGACGATGAATTCAACTCAGAACGATCGTACAACTCATGAAATCGATAGTGGAAGAAGGACACATTGAGATAACTCAACAAGCATAAGATGGGACTAGAGAAACAAGTATATAGATTACCTGAATATCGGAAAACTAACCTCGGATCCTAAAGAATTGAGAGCTCTACGCACGAAGGCGTCTAGGTTTAGCTTGACCGAAGACAACTCCCTATTCAGGAGAACGTTCGATGGACCACTCTCCATATGTCTGGGACCTAGAGATACCAAGTATATTTTGAAGGAGGTTCACGAAGGCGCCTGCGGGAATCATTCGGGTGCCGAATCATTGGTTCGTAAAATAATCAGATCCATGTACTACTGGATCGATATGGAAAAAGACGCAAAGGAGTTCGTGCAAAAAGGCGACGGATGTCAGAGACATGCATCGATGATTCATCAGCCCGGGGCGATGCTACATTCGATCTTGTCACCCTGGTCATTCATGAAACGGGGAATGGACATCGTTGGCCCCCTGCCACGGGCACCCGGTAAGGCTCAATTCATATTTATGACTGACTATTTTTCTAAATGGGTGGAAGACCAGGCATTTGACAAAGTCAGAGAGAAAGAAGTTATTGGCTTTATTTGGGACCACATAATATGCTGGTTTGGAATACCGACTGAGATCGTGTGTGACAATGGGAAGCAGTTCATCGGTAGTAAGGTGAGTAAATTTTTCGAAGACCATATGATCAAAAGGATCCTATCAACACCCTATCACCCTAGTGGGAATGGGAAGTCAGAGTCTATGAACAAAACCATACTCCAAAATCTTAAGAAGAGGCTGACCGATGCCAAAGGAAAATGGAAGGAAATTTTGCTCGATGTCCTATGGGAATATCGAATGACCTCAAAGTCTAGTACCGGGGCCACCCCATTCTCGTTGGTCTATGGTGCCGAAACGCTAATACTGGTCGAAGTAGGGGAGCCGAGTCTCTGGTTCCGATATGCGGACGAAGAGTCAAATGACGAGGCCATGAACACAAGCCTGGAACCACTAGACGAGAGGCTCGAGGCTGCTCTTGTCCAGCTGGCCGCCCAAAAACAACGGGTTGAAAGGTATTACAACCGGAGAGCCAACCTCCGATTTTTCAATATTGGGGACTTTGTGTTAAGAAAAGTGATCCTAAACACCTGTAACCCAAACAAAGGCAAAATGGGACCGAATTGGGAAGGTCCATATCGAATTGTTGAGATCACCGGCAAAAGGATCATATAAACTCGAAGTAGGGAATGATGAGCGACTACCAAACAACTGGAATGTGACCCACTTAAAACGGTATTACTGCTAAGGTACGACTCCATTCACTCTTTTATTTACCTATATTATGAATTGAACTAATATTTGCAGGCAACGACTAAAGAATGATGCAGTTATTAGGCCTGAAAGCACGCATTGCCCCTTTTTCCCATGAATCGGTTTTGTCCCAAATGGGTTTTCCGGTGAGGTTTTTAACGAGGCAATAGTGGATCGTGCTAACTTAGAATTGAATACTGGCTATGAATCAGAGTCGAGGGTCACATCAATAGTAATATATCCCTCTCTATGATCAGCCCCAAATACTAAGGCCATCACCTTTGATAATGATTTTAGCAAGGAAGGAAACTTTGTGCTCAAATAGTCTGGGCTTGGTGGACAGGATTTATTGTAAGGGACAAACGGTCAAATGAACTGTGCCTACATAGATCACTTAAGCCATAACACGAAGCTTGTACACATTTTCCATCTTCTATTTTGTGCACAGAAATGAAAGAAAGTTTCTACCTTGCAGATACATATTTCGACTATTAAAAACCACTACATTTGTTCCATAAGGACATCGAGCCCAACGGCCACCTCTACCTGGATCCAAGAGATCACCCCACTCGGGGGCTATTTTCCAAGTCAAACTCGGACGACTCGAGCCGTCGAAGCCCGGCGGCACAAAAACCTATTAGGCAGTGCTCGAACTTTAAAGACTACGGCCACCTCCATTCAGGGACTGTCATCCTGGGCAACCTTTTTTGCCTCAACTTTTTTGCCTTAACCTCGATCCTCTTAACGTTTTTGATCTCGAATGTTAATTCGAAACCCCACGCGCAAACTTCCTCGAGAGCCTCCTTCTAGGACTGCCACTTCACATAATCTGCAATAACTTTCAAGCGGTACTGGGCTGCCTCAGCATCACCTTTTAACTGGGCCACCATCTCTTCAGCATCAACCCTAGTTATTTTCTCCACTGACTTGGTTGCTTTAAGATCCTTGGCGAGGGTATCCCATTCGGCAGCGGGCGAGCCCAGTTGAGATTGTAGGTGTTCAATTTTGGGACCGGGCCTCAGCTTTCTCCCTCACTGCTCGAATTTACTCCTCTGAGGTTAGCTGCTCCCGGAAATTCTCCTTTACCGAATCCAATTAGTCCATTTTTCCCTTCCACTCTTCGTCCATGGCCTTGACCTCGTCCATCTCGTCTCGAAGCTGGTCGATCTGATCAAGCTTCTGCTGAACATGCGAGTTTTGACCATTAGTCTCCATGCATAACTCCTCGTCACTAACTTCTTTCTGAGCTGCGTTCAACTCAGCCTGGAGATTCTTGACTTCTCCTACACGTTGCTCACGGAGAAGCTTATACATGTCCCTCTTCTCAGCAAGCTCTTTGATTTCGGCCTCAAGTTGGCTAAGATTATCCCGGTACAGGGGAAAGGTTTCATGGTTGAGCACCGATTCCTGTAGAATGTAAAAAATAAAAGGCATTAGATTCATCAAAAACTGATTTTGAAGATAAAAGAGTGTTATAACCCTTTACTCGATTAAGCGCATGTTGCGATTCGATGAACAAGCATGGCGCATCCACCTCGCTCATTTTTTCCTGATCTTCTTCGGTTACCAGGCATCGGAGGTAGTAAGCTATCCCAACGGGGGAAGAAAGAACCAGGCATCCTCCGGGATGGTGATAGATACTGATCGCTTCCGGTCAGGATCCATGCTTGGAGCGGGGAATCGGTTGATCAAAATCTCGGGCTCGAGTTCAGCTCACCGACTTTCGATGATGGAATTTTCCTCGGCACCTCTAAGTTACCCAACACAGAGAAGTCTTCCAGGGCGGTTGAGTTTACACCATCGAAGCAGCATCGGAGGGGATCGTCCACTCCATTAGCCCCTTCATTGGATCGCTACTTCATCGCTCGGGCTTCATCGAACATGGACTCTGTGAACGAGGGTGATCCTGAAATTTCTATAACACCGGGCGGGGTGGAGCCGGCGACTCGAGAGGTCTCGACCCTCATATCTGTATGAGCCTCGTGAACTTGAGGGGGATTAGACCCCGTCGTTCCCTCCCTACTGCCACTTGTTCCTATGTAATGGACGACTCGCAGGCCATAAAAAGGTCGTCCTCCTCGGGCTCGTCCCTTAGCTTGAAGACTGAATCCGAGTCAGGAGCTCGGGAGCTAGATCTTTCCTTTAGCTTACGATCCAACCTTCTACTCGGTTTCTTCTTCTCCGAGCTCTGGGAAATAGGGTCCCTCTTCCTTTTCTTCTCTCCTCCTGTGGTTTTGGGCTGCCCCGAAGCAGAAGGATCAGCGGGCAGGTCCTCGCCCCCCTGCCAAGGGCCTAAGCTCGATGGTCTTAGGAAAACCTTCAAAAAAAAGCAATAAGGGCATAGTGTTGAAAAATAAAGTCTAGTGCTACTTACTCAGAGAAAGGAATCTTACCGTGAGAACGGGCCTCACAGCCGCCCTTCGAGAGCTCATGCCACGAGCGCTCGGCATAAGGCATCTGTGAACAAATGCTTCCGATCCACTCCTTAAGCCGAGGAATGGCATTTGAAACTCGAGCGAGGGTTTCACCACAACAAACACTGATGAGAATGGGGAAGATAAAACATGAAATCGACGCTTAAAAGGATTTATACTTACGTGATATGTTCCACTTCTCGGGGAACGGCCTCCACTCGGAAGGTATCAGGTCGGCAGCCTCAATATATGTTGTATATCGTCATCGGGCCCGAGAATCACTACATACTTATCCGCCCAGCCACATTCCTTTCGAACTGTAGTAAAAATGGCCTTGGTAGTAGAGCAGATGTACCGTGACTCCGCTTCGCATCGGCCTTGAACCGAAGGAGGCTTTTCAACCTTGAATTCGTTATTGACTGAACACCCCCCAGGGGATGAACATTTTCAAGGGGATATCGGCTGCTGGCTCATCAGTGACTACAACCGGAATGGGCTCCTCGAGGACAACCACATCAGGGGCAGTCTCCTCGATCTTAATGGCCGGCCAGGACGAAGAAGGATCATCTTCTTGGGAACGGTTTTGGAAGTCTTTACCATTTCTTTTATCTAGTTAAAAGAGTTGTAAACTATGAAGGATAATGAGGAGATAGGGGATGAGAACATGCTAATAAAAACAAGCACACTAGCTTAAGTAAGGTGTAAAAGAAAGGTTGTAACTTGAAGAACTAAGGTAAGAATATTGAGGGATGAAAGAAGACTGTAATATCTTAAAGGATTGAAGGTAGAAGCTTGGTTCAAAGTAAAAAATGAATGAAGGAAGGGGTATTTATAGCGTCCTGACGTTGTTTCACATTCAAGCACGACCTGCCGATGACTGACACGCGTTAGGGGTCATTGTGACGTGATTGGCGGGATATTTCAGTTTCTTTGTCATTTTGTGTCGCAGCGTGTTGAAAAAGAGATCGAAAAACTCATGTTTTTCCTTGTTGTTTCCATAAAACATGATCTCCTAGAAGAGGGGACTATCTGTATACGGGTGAAACAGGACCCATAAGCCGACCCAGTTCCTGACAAAATAAATCAAGTAAGGAACGCGATGACAAGGAACTAGAATCAAGGTAAGAGACTCGTCGAGTCAGGTACCGGGGGCACGACGCTCGCCCTCGAGTATATCGAGGTCATGACCCCGAGATCAGTCCACATCACAAAAGATTTTGGAAAGCATTATTTATCAATCGAACACGATTAACGGAAGGTCGTAATATTCGTGACCAACCGGGTATCATGGTGCAGATCTCGACACGTACCGACGGGAATCCAGTAATTAGTTAAATGAGAGATTTTACCTTTTATGGAATTATACCTAGGGTAGGATTCCCTTACTATATAAAGGGGTTCTGATTATTCATTGAACGCATTGTAACATGCATCCTAAAGTAACATACTATTATTTTTACTGTTATTCATAGCTCATATTCTTTTTCACCAGTGTTAGCCATTGTGTATCCGGATCGAGGGCGGAAATTTCATCATGGCTGGAATTATCCTCCTCACGTGGTTTGAATATACTATATCTTTCGAGAGCGAACCTTTTTGGATATATAATCCAAGTCGAGAGTAGAGTTATATGAAAATTCGTCTGATGGAAAACTACTTTCACGTTCGGTTCAGAGAGAACTTTTTTCATTGAGAATTCCTCGTTCCCTTTCGTGTAAATTCCCCAGCGGCGAATTCAAAACTTGTGGGGTCCTATGTATTCCATCTGGAAACTCCCTTTATTGTCTCGTACCTCCGCTCCCAAGCTAACTAAGAGTTCTATCAATTCCTACGCCCCTTACCGAACCTGAGGATGAAACTTGAGATTCATTCTTCTCAAAACAAAAGCAGTACCGATGATAGTAAGAAATCCAGGCAAAACCTTCCTGTTTTTGGGGAAGAAGAAAGTACCGGATTAAGTAGGCAATCTTAGTACAATTCTTTTTCTTTATTAGGGATTTTAGCCCCATTTGTTTAATCTATAGCGATTTATCCTTTGTATCGGATTGATCCATGTATCCTTAAAACCACTTACAAATTTAATTGTTATCCATTTTTTGGGTAAACAGGGTTAAAACACACGATACCTTAACACTTGATGCGAGCCGTGACTATTTATTCGTTCAACTTTTTAAAAGTCGATACCATGCACTTGAAAAAGTTATGAGCATCACTTAGAGCCTGTTTGGACATAAACATTTTTTCCCTTTTCTCCAAAAAAAATCACTTTTTCCGAAATCAGTGTTTGTTCATAAAATTTTCAATTTTCACTTGAAGATGCATTTTGAAAATTTTTAAAAATTTGAAAAACTCCAAAAAGATGTTTTTCAAACTTTTCACTCAAATCACTCACAAAACTTCAAAAACATCCCAAAATTATATTCATGTCCAAATACAACTCTAAATTTCAAATACCATTTTCACTTGAAAATTTTTTCCTATCTTTTTTTGAAATTTTACAATTCTTATGTCCAAACGCCCACTTAATATATTAATTTTTTGTCTTTATTTTTTACCCAAATATCTTAAATGGATAACAATGTCGACGTGGACCTTACGTCCTGACCGATGAGAGTAGAATGGCAGCTTAATATAGGAAAAGGAAAAATTGAACAAGCTGGGAAAGTAACCGGAACCTAAATGTGGTCTTTTTCGACTCAGAAGACCAAAATAAGTGAAAAAGAATTTAGTGACCAAACTATATATAGCGCCCTTTTAAAGGGAGATATACCTTAACGTCTGTTTTGGAAGTTAAGGTATGACGCTCTTTAAAAAGGCGCTATATGTATAACGCCTTTCATAAAGGTGCTATGTCTGACTTTGACAAGACATGCAGGTATAGCGCCTTTATAAAAGGCGTTATACATATTTTGTGGTCCTACCAAGAACTTTTTTGCACTTAACTGACATAACAATAATTTAAATGGGTATAGCGCCCTGAATTATTATTATACCCATTTAAATTATTTGCCAAACAGGTTCCGGCTGAAAAGATTTGGCCTGATTTAAACTTATCTCCACGGGCGATGAGGAGCGAGGAAATAATTTCTCGCCTACTTTACATAATCCACAAGACGAGTGGTAAACTTGAATTTTACTTTATGTTACGATGTTTATTTTTGTTGTATTGAATTTGTATTAACACTCATATATTCCATATATTCCATAGGGGTTACTGGCCAAATTTGAATTTTACAAGTTATGAACCCACACCCAGTTGGAATATGCTTAGTTCTGGTGTGTTTGATTATGGTGGTCCAACCAGGAGCCATCACCAACAGGATAATGTCCATCATGGAATGTCAACACATTACGACTTGTAAGTGAAGTAATATAGCTATATGTAAAGTATTTGTCAATTTGAGTAGCTTATTATTTTGTTGTTTGTGCAGTAAAAACGAGCAAGTTGAACCACTTGTCCTGACTCAATTGCCCAAAGACGATATATTTAATCGGGATCTGGCAGATGTATAGAGTCAGGAAGAGAACAATGATTATTACAACAATGCCGATGAGTTCGGAGATGACACACCCTTCCCTGATGAGGGTGGTGATGAGGAGGAAGAGAATGATGTACCTGATTTGATGAGGAAGCATGCTCCACCCCCGTTAGACCAAGAGTGTATGAGTCCCAAGTGATGTTTCATTAAAGGCAGATTCCCTACCTTGATCATTTGCCAAGTATGCCGGATGTGGATGCCCTCACAAGGGATTTTGAAAAAATTTAGACAGCAATGTGGGATGAGTCTAGACCAACGGTGCTGGCAAAGGGCATGCTTTTTCCTGATAAAGCGCGCCTAAGCAGGCCGACAAAAATGTACAGTGTAAAAGAGTGTCACGAGATGGCGGTATGGGAGTCAAGTCTGGATGTATATAAGGTTGTTTGCCGTAGATGGTTTACGAGTTGTCATTGGATGCTGCGTGCAAGCAAGAAGAAAACAGGTATGTGGCAAGTGGGTAAATACATTGCCACCCACACTTGTGAAATGGACACATTCAATGGGAATCACTACAACTTGGATGTTGACTTGATTTCTCTTGTCCTGATTCCACACATTGAAGCGTCCATAAGGTACAAGATCAAAGAGTTCATTACATCCGTCCACCAGGAATATGGTTTTACCATTACCAAAATAAAGGCATTTCTCAGACGCAAACATGCATTTGAAATTGTTTATGGTAACTGGGATAAGTCATTTGCAGCTCTACCCAGGTACATGGCCGCATTGCAACACTTTAACCCCGAGACCGTTGTTGAATGGAAGCATGAGCGGAGTCCGGGAATACTAGAATATATATTCAAATACGTGTTCTGGGCATTTAAACCAGCAATTGATGGTTTTCTATATTGACGACCGGTAATATCCATAGACGACACTCATGTCTATGGAAAGTATGATATTAAGCTGTTGATCGCCGTTGTAGTAGATGCTGATGGAAAAATATTTCCTTTAGCTTTTTCTATTTGTGCTAATGAAAGCCAAGAGACATGGACACTATTTTTGAACCACTTGAAAGAGCACGTTGTCAAACAGCGTTAAGGTATTTGTTTAATATCTGATCAGCATGGTGGTATTTTAAGTTCTGTAGAGAATTTGTTTGCATGGTAAGAACTGTATGCCTACCACCATTACTGTGTGAGGAACCTGAAGGCCAATTTCCATAAGGCACATCCCAACAAGGATCTTCATTATTTAATGTGGATGGCGGCAACAGATCACCAAGAAGCATAAATTCTGAAGGCACATGGAATCTATCAGGCAGGAAGACAAGGCAGCCTATCGTTGGTTACTTCGACATAAGCTTGAAAAGTGGAATTTGCATGCTGATGGTGGCAGAAGATGGGGAATTCTGAATACAAATGTGTCAGAGTCTTTCAACAGGTTATTGAAGTCGGCACGAGGATTGCCTGTCACTACCATGGTGCAGATGTCATTCAAGTAGATGGCAGAGAGGTCTTTTGAAAGGGCTGAAGCAGCAACATCATTGATGGAAAGGGGTGTTGAATTTATGCCACGACCAATGAAAAGATTTGAGAAATACAGGCAACGAGCACATTGGCATTCATTTTTAAACTATGATCACGACCAAAATATTTTTGAAGTTCGCACCGCTATCCATCAAAATCGGGGGAATAATGTACACACCATAAATGAATCTAGAAGTTTATGATCTTATGGGAAATGGTCCATCTACCACATGCCGCGCTCACATGCCATCAGGTGCTTTCAACATACAGGTTTAAGGCCAACCAACTGCGTTGATAAACAATATAGTGTTGATGCATACTTAAACACCTATAGTGGGCAGTTGCAGCCAGTGGGTGCTGAGCATTATTGGACGCCGAAACCATTTAAAATTTTGTGTAAAAAGTAGATTTTGCGTCAGCGACTGGTGAAAAAAAGAACGCGTATATGAAACCAAATGGATGTTCGTGATACCGTTTATACGCGCAAATGTGGTGTATGCTCGCAAACAGGACACGACCGTCGAAAATGTCCTTCAGCTAGTGTGGATGGCGATGGTAATCCATCTCCTGGTGGAAGTTTATCTAATGTGCCCAACTATCAAGGATACACGTAGTGTTTTATTTCCGTAATATGGTTGTATAAGTGTATGTACTTATTTATGTTTCAAATAAAATTATGTTTCCATTGCTGTTAAATCTTATTGATATTTAACATTTTTAGTGGAGTAAATTAATGAATTTCTCCTTCCCGTTCATGTTATCAAAAATAGTATTGGATTAAAAAACCAAACTTATTACGTTGACTTTCGAATTTCAATCTAAAATTATTAGAAATCTACACTGTCGGAAGAGGAAGATGTTTGATAAATATGTGAATATATATATAGCACGGTTAAATACTACGTTATGTGTGTTGTCTTGTTGACATGAAAAGTTTCCCGCCAGCAAAAAGTTGTATTGTATCCGATAGAATCTTTAACACGCGAAGCATAGCGCGGTTAAATATTACGTTATGTGTGTTGTCTTGTCGACCTAAAAAGCTTCCCACCTGCAAAAAGCTGTATTGTATCTGAAAGAATATTTAACACACGAAGCATAGCGCGGTTAAATACTACGTTATGTGTGTTGTCTTGTCGACCTGAAAAACTGTCTGCCTGCAAAAAGCTATAACTTATCCGAAAGAATTTTTAACACGTGAAGCATAGCGCAGTTAAATACTACGTTATGTGTGGTTGCCTTGCCTATAAATAACTAGCGCATTTTAGTTATTATCTGCTCTTAACCAAAACAAATAGCAAAACTTTCCATAAAAGCATGATTTTTTTTTTTGCATTAACAAATGTCTGGACGCATCTATGTACCAATGTGCTATTGTGGTAAACATTGTATGGTGAAGGACTGTTGGGAGGCTGGTCATGTTGGGTGCAGATACTAGATATGTGTAAACAGGTTTGGAGGCAATGATGAAAATTATTACAATTTTGAGGTATGGCTTGATGAACATTGTAAGCAGGAATGCTACAAACAATCTTTGCAATATTATCATGATATGAACCGTCAATACGAACGTCGTGAATCTGAAATGAAATGAGAAATTGCGGCATTGAAGGAGAAACTAAAAGAGGTGGAAGAAGAAATAAATAGGCTGTTGGAGAAATTTAAGTGGTTGAAGTAGAGAATAATGGGCGATCGTGACTAAATAAGCACATGTATGTGTTGAGCGTAGTATTTTATCTTTATGTTTTCCATGTCATGTATTTTTATTAGTTGTATTGAATTTAAATTATGTTAAGTTTCTATGTTTGTGTTTGT
This sequence comes from Nicotiana paniculata, assembly GCA_005239505.1. Taxonomy (NCBI): domain Eukaryota; kingdom Viridiplantae; phylum Streptophyta; class Magnoliopsida; order Solanales; family Solanaceae; genus Nicotiana; species Nicotiana paniculata. Next base: position 17,574 of record MDKI01017324.1, read on the forward strand.
CTTGTAGTATTAAAATAACGAAGAACCGGGGAAATAAAAACATAATGCACATATAATATAAATAATAAAAATTGTTGTTATTATTTATATAAAATAATATTTACATAAAATACAAAAAAAATCAATGTGTCCCACATCCTGTGTGCTTCAATGCAGCCGTTGGACTGAGGCGCATTCCATTACGCCCGGATGCGCTATAAGGATCATCCTCATCACGTCGTCGCTTTATCGCAGGATGCGCTGCAACATGATCGTCAATAGTGCTGGCAGGATCGGTAGAAGAGGCCGTCGGTCCAGTAGTAACCTAAAAAAGAATAAGTCAACTTAGTATATGAAAATATATATTAGAAATGTACGTGTTAAGTCACAAAAATTTAAATTGTCTTACCATTGCTCGTCGGACTCCTGAATATAATCATCCGTCATAGCCAGGTCAGTATCGCATAAAGTGGCCTACGTGACGGGCGAGGATGAAGCCTTAATAAGAAAATTATAAAGTTATTTATAGCTAATCAATGAGATAAAAAAAATTTAAATTTAATAGTAATACAAACATACATGCATCTATGAAAGATCCCCAACACCCCTCGATGACGAGCCATAACTCAGTCGGTGCCCACAATCCACATCTCGGGCCGGACGATCCTCAGCAGCGGTCGATGGGCCTGGAAAGTACTAATACCAATCCTCTCTGGTAATGCTCGTGCCCGTGATCAACAATGGATCTGACGGGGTCACCTGCGAAGTCTCTGGAGTGAGCTGCAGCTAAAGGCTGTATGACGGCGTGCTGCTGTAATGCTCGTCTGGCTCATGGAGGTCACTCGGAAGATCAGCTCCAACATCCTCATCAGGTTCCTCAACGCCCCCTTGTTGAGGACCACCTCCTTGCCGCCCCCACGGCCTCGTGGGAAAACCCTGCCTCATGGGACATCCCCACCTCATGGGACACCCCTACCTCGATGGTACTGCTCTAGCGCCACATAAATAGGGTCGTGTCCTAAACGCTTATCCTCTCGGGCTTGCCGCAGTGTCCGGGCAGCCAGCTCTGTAACCTGCCGGCCATACTCGTGCAAAATGGACACTCCCTCGCCGGCATGCTGCTGCATCTGCAATCCTAACTGGTGGAATAAATGTAGGCCAATAGCCTGCACAACGTGTAAAATTTAAATTACGGAATGCTAGGTTACAATTATAAGTAAGAATGCCAAATAACATGTCAGTGCCTCGTGCCGCCCGACATATGGAATGTACCGACTGCCAGCTTGATGAATGGGATTCCCGACGAAAAGTCGGGTGACGCCGCGATACCAACCCATATAATCATGCTCAGTATCCGTCCGACGCAGTGAAAGGGGCGGGAATCAGGTCAAGTCGCCGGTCCTAAATATCGATCTGCTCCTCTAGCCATGCCACATATGCGTCGTCCACCCTGGAACGATCATCCTGCTGGAAATGTGTGGTCTGCCAGGTGCACAGTGTCGGTACAAGCTGCGGACGGCCAAACAGGCGAAGTACCCTCTTGGTGGCATGATGCTCCATAATATCAAGGCACATCAACGGGATGGAAGAGCTCCAAATAAGTCGGCCAATCGAGCAGTAATCGGGAAAGCCAGCTATCAGCGTGTCGCTGTATGGCGTCCAAATGAACTATTTAGTAACAACAGAAAACGTGAGTATACGCAACACATGTGAAGCTATGCCAATAAAACTTAGGTATACATTGACCTGTGCGCCCCCCTAGTAAATCCAACAAATCCCTGGACAAGGAGAGATTATGTCGAGCCTCGTACTCTCGTCCATATCCCCGCCGGAGAACCCACCTCCTAGCTAGAGGGAGAAACGGAGGTGGTACATCCAGAGGTAATGGTGGTGGAGATGGCTGCAACTGTAGAACCGCTCCCAGGCGCAAACCTAACATACAAAGTTGACGTAAAATTTAAAATTTATTTTTACTAGGTATGTTATAATAAATAGAGTATTCGAATATGTTGTCACTTGTAGCAGCGAAAAAAGTCCAACAACGTCAGTATGGGTGCCCATGCTCGCCCGGCACACCTGTCTGTACAAGTAGGCGAGAACAGCAACACCCCGGCTGTATTGGGGTAAATCATCCAGCCGCTCAAGATGATGAAGAAATCTCAAGCTGACTAGTTTCCCCGAAGTGTTCAGGAACAAGACCCTTCCAAACATAAGGAGCAGCAGCAATCTGGTGTACCGATGAATATGCAGATCCGGTGTATCGCATGTGATGTCAAGGTGCAATACCTCCAAATGGTCTCGGATAGTCGCCAACTGCAGACGACTTGTCCCAGCCTATGCATTTTGATCCTGTGGCCGAAAATCGATGAGCCGCTGCAGTATGTCCAAGTACTGCCCACCTATTATCTCTCTCATGGCCTGCGGCAGAACAACAGGGTGTCCATCAACGGGCAACCCATATAAAACCTCCACGTCTTGCAGTGTAATGGTGGCCTCGCCAATTTGCAAGTGAAATGTGTGCGTCTCCGGTCGCCACCACTCTATCAAGGCCATGACCAAAGACCAATCGAGCTTCAGCCACCCGATCTCCCAAATCCTGTAGAAACCCGTATCCTGCAGGCGTGTGACTACACATGGATGGAGAACTTTGCCCTTCAGAAAGTCCCACATCTCGTCCACTCTCCTGATGCGGAGAGTCTTGGCCAGTAACTCTCCCTCCCTTATGTGGGTAGACCTATGATCGCCCTGTACGACAGTAGCTTATCGCTGGAAGGTCCGGGATGCATAGGCAGCTCCTCCATGTCGTCTACTGTAAATTAAACAATATTAATTACATATTAGTTTTATAATTTTATATGTTTGTTTGTAAATTAAATAATTAATTTTTGTAATTGTACAATATTTAATTATTAAGTATTCACATATGGGTTCAAGCTCGATATTTGAGGCGCAGTAGCACCAAAATATCTTGAATTCTTGTAAATGTTAGTTTTATTATTTTACATGTTAGTTTTATAATTTTATATGTTTGTTTGTAAATTAAATAATTAATTTTTATAATTATACAATATTTAATTATTAAATATTCATATATGGGTTCCAGGCTCGATATCTGAGGCCTAGTAGTATCAAGATACCTTGAATTCTTGTATGTGCCAGTTTTATTATTTTACATGTTAGTTTTAGAATTTTATATGTTTGTTTGTAAATTAAATAATATGAAGTTTATAACTGTACAATATTTAATTGGACAGAGTTTGTGTTTGATCTATCAATTATCTTGACGTATTTTTGAGTATAAGAGATACTTAAACTACAATGATATGCTAAAAGGCACTACATTTTACTACGCTAAAATGACATTATATTACTAGTCATTAAGAAAATAAATAATCTAAACTAGATAAAAATAACAAATTCATTTAATCACAAAATATTCACGAAGGGGACGAGTATTTGAATATGTATAGCGTAATTTATTAAGGCGCTATACCTTAACGTCCGTTTAAATATAACGCCTTTTAAAAGGGTGTTATATATAATTTGGTCACTAATTTTTTTTTTATTCGTTTAAATATAACGCCTTTTAAAAGGGTGTTATATATAATTTGGTCACTAATTTTTTTTTTTACTTATTTTAATCTTTTGACTCCAAAAGATTATATTTAAGTTCCGGACTCTTATCCCGAGGTTACAAAGAGGTGGTCGTACGCACGGCAGGTCTAAGATTAGGAAAAGACCAACAAAGGTTACCGGTGGTGGTCCATATCTTATAATAAAAAAAGGACCTCCTAGCTCGTGAAGTTACAGCTGACAAGTGACAAGAGCTTGTTGGTATCCATGATTAACACATGCAATTGGGTGGAAATGTTTTCTTCACCATCTATCCCCACGATCAACTTTCTAAAAGAAGATTTATAACTTTCAAAAAGAAACTAATTTCACTTGGAAAAAACGTAAAAAGCTACTTAAATTTTATTGATGTTATTTTTTCATTGGTTGTTACATTTAATTGCACTTAATTAGTTGTATTTAGTGTAATACTAACCCTTTCTATTTTTATTTTCCTTATTTTTTTTCATTTTCCCGTTTTCTTTTCTTCTCTTTCCTCTCTCCTTTTCTTCTTTCTCTTTCATCCATTGTCACAAGAGAGCAGCACCATACTGTCATAATCGTAACAGAACAGAAGTTAAAGATTGATAGCTCTTTTCCATTATGTTTTATACATCTATATCACACAAAAATGGTGATTTATGTGGTATTCTATTTTAAGCGTACACAAATTATAGAAGGATCTGATTCTTCTACGTGTTCCTTACATTACAGTTGTAAAATAATAAATGCAGAAAGTAAATAATACAAGTATTTTTACGTGAAAAATATCCTGCTCAAAAGGTGAAAAAATCACGACCTACTAGCAAGTAAGATTTTCTCCAAACATTTTACTGCAACTCTGAGCCAACAACAAAATTTACAAGCTCTTGCGAACCCAAAGATTAACTCTAACCCTTATTGCAACCAGCCACAAGCTGTTGCGACTGCTTCAAGTTAACTCTAACTTGAACAATACAACTCGAGTTTACAATCTCTTGCAAACCTAAAGATTAACTCTAACCCTTATAGCAACACGCAACAAACTGTTGTGACTACTTTAAGTTAACTCTAACTTGAAAGATACAACTCAGGTACCTAGTACAATTTGGTTTTAAAAAAATTGAAAGGTACAATTGAACGCCTACTACACTTTGAACTAAAAATAATTAAAGACACATAAAATTCTTTATGGAGTTGGTTCTTTATTCTGGTTCGTTTAGCTTAAGGATCGCATTCTTAAATCTCAGTGAAATTACTCACAAAATGCCTTGCTATTTTGCTTTCAATTTGTGCTTAACTTCAATATGTGTACATCGCTTGTAAAAGAGAACATAACTGATATATATAGAGTTAGTAAATAAATATTAACTAGAGTTGTAATGCTTTACTCTTCCGTGGAAGAGTTCTAGTAAACTTCAAACTTCTAACCCTTTCCTTATCTTGGATAGAGTTCTCTTCATGTAAGAAATCCCGCTCCTTATCAAGTATGCAATCTTTTTAGTCCGTCACCTGTGTACACTGTCCATGGACCTGATTCATGCATGTGTTCTTTTGTCAATCGTTAAAACAAAATTACTCAAGCCAACACTCCACCTATTTTATCACCTCCTCCACCCTCCAATTGTTGTTCTTTCACAGCTTGGCTAGAGCAAATGATTACTAAGGTGGAAACGAAAACCTAGCACTTTATTAGATCTTTCTTAGCTTCCTAAAGTTTCACACGTAAGCCAACTTTTGACAACTCAGCCAGTCACGTGGACACAAGAAAACGCGACAGCTGGATGTGATTCTTTGAAGAGGTATGGTATAAAGAGGCACGGTTCAGTAAACCCACGAACTTATCAGCCACGGGAAACTCAACTTGATCAAAACGGCAGAGAGGCACGGTCAGAATGAATCTAGACAAAGCTACGGGCAGATTCAAAGACCCTCAATTGATTACTTAAACGTTATGTAACCGAACCCCAATTACCGTTATCCTTTGTAAACACCTCATTAATGTCATAATTAGTCATTAATGAGTAACCATAGCAAGAGTCGTACGTTATAAGAATCTCCTATATAAGGGAGGGGAATACAGCTTGTAAAGGCATCTGATTCTCGAATACAATCAACTTCGATTTTCTATATTTCTGTAATATTGTCTATTATTCATTTTTCTCCATTAACTTGATTATCAGTAACCCGTATTCATCTTAAAAAATAAGCTTTAGTCAAAGGGTCTAATTCTTTGGTTAAACAAATTGGTTTTGGTACCGGGAAATTGATAATCTTTGTTTACTTTTCAAGTGATATCCTTTGAATTATGTCAAACTCCAATGACAACAACCAGCAAAGGAGTGGAACCCCAGTTCCATCGCCTTCAGGAACCCCACGTGGTTCGAGGGAACAATCCCCAGAAAGATCCAATAACAACAATGGTGATAATGATCAAACTGTAGAACAAGATCGTGTAACGCAAATGATTGCAGAGTATGTGAGCCAAGCTTTGCAAGAATTTGCGAGAGGATTATCGGAAGCGTTACCTACACTGCCGACGCCACCCCCCAATAACACCATCACCATGGAAAATCCTCAATCTAGGTTGGAAAACTCAGGAAGAAGAGATACTCCTAATGAATCTCTCGAAACGAGACCAGGTATATCTAATAATTCAGAATTATAAAATTTACTGCTAACCATACAGAAACAAATGAAGGAGCAGAACGATCGCATCGAACAAATTCCTAGAGTACACCTATCATCAAAGGCATCGATGTTGATAGATATTCTCAACAACCTTGGAAGTCAAGTGCAGCACCCTTGCCTATACCCAAGAAGTTTAAAATGCCTGACGTTCCCAAATATGATGGAACAACTGACCCACGCGACCATGTGACTTCTTTCACTACTGGGGTAAAAGGCAACGACTTAACGAAACAAGAGATTGAATCAGTCCTTGTCAAAAAATTTGGGGAAACACTTACCAAAGGGGCCCTAACTTGGTATTCTCTTCTTCCTGAAAATTCTATTGACTCTTTTGCTGAGCTTGCAGATTCGTTTATAAAAGCACACTCTGATGCACAAAAAGTTGAGAAGATAATGGAAGACATATTCAAAATAAAACAAGGAGACACGAAAATACTCCATGAATTTGTAGACAGGTTTCAACGAGAAAGAATGCAGTTACCCAGGGTGCCTGATAATTGGGCAGCCATGGCATTTGCAAGAAACCTGAACGATAAAAGCTCAGAAGACACGAGATGACTTAAGGAGAGTCTAAGACAATTCCCCGCTACAACATGGAACAATGTATATAACATGTACAATACTAAACTCAGAATAGAAGAAGATATCATTGCTCGTTCGAGAGATGAATATCATTCCAGATCCAAACGTCCTGAATCAGATAGAAGATCAGGTAAAAATAGGTACGATACTTAATTAGCACCCTCGGGACGCGATATCCACCCTAGGTTCGAAAATACTAGGTCGGACTATAGACCATAAGGAAGAGGCGTAGTCTCATCCTCGTCTAGATCCAGAAAAAATCGAGATGAACGACCTAGAGGTAGTACTCAAATTGAGGATCATACCTTTAATGTAAGCACTACTGAACTTGTCTCAATATTTAGGAACATGGGAGACAAGGTTAAGTGGCCCAAAGAAATGCGGTCAAATCCAAGTAGAAGAAACCCAAATCACTAGTGTGAATTTCACAACGATCATGGGCACAAAACTGCGGATTGCAGATTTTTACAAGGTGAATTAGAAAATTTGTTAAAACAGGTCTATTTAACAGAATTGTTTAGTGATAAAGGTAAACATGCATATATGAGGAACATGCAGGAGCCCCCAAAGCCTCCTTCTCCAAAACGAGCCATTAACGTAATACACAGGGGTGAAGAAGTAAATGGAATGGTTTGAAAAACAACCACAAAGTTCACAATTACACATGGGAAACGGGCTCGTGGAGAAGACAATATAACCTTCGATGATGCAGATATCAACAGATTAATGCTTCGGCATAATGATGCTCTGGTAATATCTTTTCTTATTCATGACACTAACGTAAAAAGAGTGTTGATTGATTTAGGCAGTTCAGTCAATATCATTTTGCTAAGAGTCGTGGAAGAAACGCTACTGGAGAATCAAGTAATCCCAAAAGCACGAGCCATATCAGGGTTTGATAACTCGACGGTTATAACAAAAGGAGAAATTGAGCTTAGCACTTAGGCTGAGGGGGTGATAAAAAGTGCCAGGTTCCAAGTCATAGATACTAACATGGCTTATAACGTGATCATTGGAAGGCCGTGGATCCACGACATGAAAGCGATACCTCCATGTTGCATCAGGTAATTAAATTCCCCTATGAATGGGGAATTCTCTTGCAAGTAAATGTGGCCGGGACCATCCAAGAAACAAAATTCCATGTGATAGAGGGTGACATGAGGTACAACGCCCAGCTCGTAAGACCTTGGATCCATAATATGAGGGTAGTACTCTCGACCCTTCACCAAGTTTTGAAGTTCCCAACACCGTAATGAGTCAAAACCGTGTACGGAGAGCAACCTGCCGCCAAGGAGATATTTGCAGTCGACGAAGTGATACCGGTCTCTACACTCTCATCAACAAAGGAATCAGATTCGAAGAAAACACGAGGCCAAATAGCAACTACAGGTACCAGCCTAGACCCAATCGGAGGAGCAGGGGATAGACGAGGATGATGCGTATTGGATTCCCCGATCTTTTATAATTCTTGATGACTCCGACGCCACAAATCAACAGTCAAAGATCTAGAACAAGTCATACTGATCGAGTACCTTCCCGAACGGAAGGTATACCTGGGCACGGGGTTAACTCCCGAGCTCAGGAAAAAACTCATTCAATTCCTTTTAGATAACATGGATTGCTTTGCTTGGTCCCATCTCGATATGACAGGTATCCCACCGGACATCACTACCCATCGATTGAGCTTGGACCCGAAGTTCCGTCCCTTAAAACAAACAATTAGGCCCGAATCCGAGGTTAAGTATGCATTTATCAAGGATGAGGTAACCAAACTTCTCAAAATAGGGTCCATTCAGGAAGTAAAATATCCCAAATGGTTACCAAACATAGATGCAGTCCCTAAGAAGGGAAATAAACTTAGAATGTGCGTAGATTATAAAGACTTGAACAAAGAATGACTTAAAGATTCTTTTCCTTTGCCGAATATCGATCGTATGATCGATGCCATAGCTATCCACGAGATTCTCAGCTTTCTCGGTGCCTACTCCGGGTACAACCAAATACAGATGAACATGGAAGATCTGGAAAAGACTTCGTTTATCACTAAATACGACACCTATTGTTATAATGTAATGCCGTTCAGACTATAAAATGTTAGTACAACTTATCAACGCCTAGTAAATTGAATGTTCGAAGAAAAAATAGGCAAATAAATGAAGTTTATATTGATGACATGTTATTTAAGTCCTTGCGAGCAGAGGACCATTTGAAACATTTGCAGGAGACTTTCAATATACTGAGAAAATACAATATGAAGCTCAACCCAGAAAAGTGAGCGTTCGGGGTCGGCTCAGGCAAGTTCCTTGGCTTCATGGTATCTAATCGGGGGGATCTAGATCAACCCCGATAAAATCAAGCCTATCGAGGATATCACGGTCGTAGATAACATTAAAGCCGTACAAATGCTAACGGGGGGTATAGCCGCCCTAGGGCAATTCATTTCAAGGTCCTTGGCTAGGAGTCACTGATTCTTTTCATTGCTTAAGAAGAAGAGTAGCTTTGCATGGACTCCAGAGTGCCAACATGCCTTGGAGGAACTAAAATGATACTTATCGAGCTGCCACTGCTTCATACACGGAAAGCGGACGAGCAGCTCTACTTGTACTTGGCAGTCTCGAAAATAGCAGTAAGTGGAGTCCTAGTATGAGAAGAACAAGGTACGCAATTCCCTTTTTATTATGTTAGTCGGACTTTAGGTGAGGCCGAAACCAGATATACACACTTAGAAAAATTAGCACTTGCTTTAATAAGAGCCTTTAGGAAATTAAAATTGTATTATCAATGTCATCCAATATGTGTTGTAACTACCTATACCCTTGTCCGGGCTGGGTATCGTTCTGAAACCACCCACGGGTAATGTTATTAGACAATCTATCAAGACTTCAAAATTAGCTAACAATGAGTCCGAGTATGAGGCGATGATTGTAGGTGTCGATTTGGCTAAAAGCTTGGGAGCAGAGGTCAACGAAGCCAAATGTGATTCCCTCCTCGTGGTAAACCAAGTCAATAGGACTTTCGAAACCCGAGAAGACCGAATGTAGAGACACTTGGATAAGCTACAAGTAACTTTACATCGGTTTAAAGAGTCGACATTACAACATGTGCCTCGAGAACAGAACAACGAGGTTGACGCCCTTGCAAACTTAGGGTCATCAGTCGAAGATGACGAACTTAACTCGGGGAATGTCATATAACTCTCAAGATTAGTGATCGAAGGAGGCCACACTGAAATAAACTCTACAAGTTTAACCTGGGATTGGAGAAACAAGTACATAGAATACCTAAAGAACGGGAAGCTCCCATCAGATCCAATGGAGTCGAGAGCTCTACGCACAAAGGCTACACAATTCACTTTTTCCGAGGATGGAATGCTGTTTAAGAGGATGTTCGATGGACCATTGGAAATATGTTTGGGACCGGTAGATACCGACTATGTCCTACGGGAGATTCACGAAGGCACTTGAGGAAACCATTATGGTGCCAAATCATTGGTTCACAAAGTTATCAGATCAGGGTACTACTGGGTCGATATGGAAAAGGATACAAAAGAGTTCGTTTGAAAGTGCAAAAAATATCAAAGGTATGCGCTGATGATTCATCAACTAGGGGAAAAACTCCACTCGGTCTTATCGCCTTGGCCGTTCATGAAATGGGGAATGTATATCGTCGGCCCTCTCCCCTCGGCCCCAGGTAAAGCTCAGTTTATTTTATTTATGACTGATTATTTTTCTAAGTGGGTTGAAGCACATTCTTTCGAGAAAGTTAGAGAAAAGGAAGTCATAGAATTCATTTGGGACCACATTATATGTCGATTCGGGATGTCTTTCGAGATTGTGTGTGATAATGGAAAGCAATTCATCGGTAGTAAAGTAACTAAATTCCTCGAGGATCACAATATCAAGAGAATTTTATCAACACCTTATCATCTCAGTGGGAACGGACAAGCCGAATCGACCAACATAACTATTATCCAAAATCTTAATAAGAGACTGACCGATGCCAAAGGAAAGTGGAGAGAGATAATGCCTGAGTTTCTTTGGGCGTACCGCAAAACATCAAAGTCTAGTACGGGGGAAACACCGTTCTCTTTAGTCTATGGTGTCGAAGATCTTATCCCGGTCGAGGTCGAGGAACCTATCCTCATGTTCCGATATGCAATAGAATAATCGAATCATGAGGCCATGAATACGAGCCTAGAATTTTAGGACGAAAGACGAGAGGCCTCCCTCGTTCGATTGGCCGCACAAAAACAACATATCAAAAGGTACTACAATCGAAGACCCAATCTTTGACATTTTTAAAATCGGGGACTTGGTGCTATGAAATTCACCCTCAACACTCGAAATTCGAATGAAGGAAAACTAGGTCCAAATTGGGAGGGACCGTATCAGGTTGTCGACATCATCGGTAAGGGATCCTATAAGCTCGATACGATGAACGAAAAATAACTACCGAACAATTGGAACGTATTGCTCCTAAAATGATACTACTTCTAAGGTATGACCCTTCCATTTTCATTTATATTTCAAACTATCCTTTGCAGGTGTTCGATAAGGAACGATGATGGATCCTTCAACACGAAGACTTTAGGTATGAAAGCATGCGTTGCACTCTTTTTACCTTAGACCTGTTTTGTCTTAAATGCATTTTCCGACGAGGTTTTTAACGAGGCCACCATTGATCGTGATAACTTAGAATAATTCAACAATATTCGAGGCTTTTTTGCAATTGACCTCGAATATTGGGGGCATTACCCTCGAATGTCAACTTTGTTGCAAGGAAATTACTTCATGACAACGGGTTCTCAATAGGTAAATTTTGTAAGGGTCAAATGGTTGAATGAACCGTGCCCATATAGGTTGCTAGAGCCCTGACATCAAACATGTACGCATGTATAATAATATATTAAGAGAAGTATTTTCCCTTGTCGATATCTCATGCCTTAGAAATATTTTCTACTTTACAATTTCATACTCTAGATATATTGTATAAATAGGCTTAAGGGCCGATCAAAACTGAAGTTCGAACAACTAACCCCACACTCGGAGACTGCCGTCCGAAAAATAAACGAGATCGTATTATTAAAACTTCGAGATCGTATTATTAAAACTTCAAGACCATAATACTTAAAAGGCAACCCTCGATTTTTATAGGCCACAGCCACCCCACTCGGGGACTGACACTTCGGGCAAGCTTGAAGTGAGACGGAAAAATAAGCCCAAGAGGCAAGTCCCAAATTAAAAAGGCTATGGCCGAATTAACACGGTTCGGAGACGTCCGAATTCCGTAATAAAAAAGGCCTTCAAATATTTTCATAAACCGGTTAAAAGGGCTACCCTCAGCAAAATTATAAAGGGCTTCGATAATGTCAAGCCTTGAAAACTCTAATGAGTACAAAATTGTTCGAACTCTCGAACAATCCCCTATTTCATGCTAAGGCATTACAGATTTTACAAATACAAATGATATGAACATTTTAAGCCGAAAAGGGAAGAAAGCCATAAAATTTTTTATACAAAGTCCATATCGGCCTAATACGAAAGCCTAAGGGCTATTTTTTGCTTTGAGTTCGAGAGATCGTCCTCGCTCAAATAAAACCTAAGGGTTACCTTACTGAGTTCGAGCAAGCACTCACTTGATAGCAAAACTATACTAGTTTGATTTCGGTCGAATTGCCTAAACCTCAAACCTATGAATACCAATTTCATAAGGCATAAATGAAGCACAAATTTCATAAGGTAGACATGAAGTGAAATTTCACAAGACAAGACAAAAAGGGAAAAAGATCTTTATATATATCAAAAGTTATTTACAAGGGCAACGTGGTCTGATCGAAATTCTATACAAAAAATCCAAAAAATATCCTAAGTACTTAATCTTCTCTAGGAGAAACATCTTCACCCTCGGGGTCTCCTCCACTCTCGGACCCACTCATGCTCCCGGAATCATCATCATCAGGAGAGGCCAATGCTTTGGCTTCGGCTTCAAGCTCTTTTGCATTTTTGTTCTCGACAGTGAGATTGAAGCCACGAGCTGGATCTCCTCGAGCGTTTCCCTTCGAGACTGACACTTGGCATGCTCGACAACCCAATATGCTCGAACCTGAGTAACATCGGCAACTTCCTTTGCTCTAGCTTGAGCGGCTTCAGCGTCGGACCGGTAGACGACCATAATTACCTCAGTATCGACTTTGGTCGCTGCAAGTTCCGTGACCAGCTTCTCTCGATCGGAGGTTGTTGAACCCAATCGAGCCTGGAACTCCTCCATTTTTTTGGCTTGCGCCAAGTTCTTCTCTTTCATGCCTTGGAGTTGGATTTCAACCGAGGATAACTGAGCTTGAGAAGCCTCCTTCTCTGAGGCAAGACGGTCCATGTTTTGCTTCCATGCTTGATACAGATTCGTATAAAAAACACGAATGTAGCAAAACACACGGAATCAAAATAAGAGATAGACCTACAATTGATTGGAAGAACAAGAACCAATTAGGACATGAAGCCTAATTACCTCTATGATATCAATCAATTGTAACCCTAAGATATGAAACCCTCAAGAGATTGACAACTCTTGAAAACTCGGATAAAGTAATTAAGGAATTAAGCATTCACTACTAATTGCTCACCAACTAATACTACTCTATCACTAATGAAAGCATAAATAAATAAAGGAATTAAAGGAATAAACATAAATGCATTAATTAAAAAATAAGGATAGAGTGTGAGACTTGCATGTATTCAAGTTTACCATTCACAAAGTCTACATAAAATAAAAGCCTAAAGGGCTATTTATACTAGACTGGGTATTTGGTTACAAATGACCAAATACCCCTAAGCTAATTCTAAGGAGCTTAGTCAATTATTACAAATATAGCCTTCTTGATCTTGACTCCTTTAAATCACTCCAATGCTATGATGTTGATTTGGAAATTTTTAGGCATGCTCATCCGGCATGTATCATCCTCCCCCCTTGTAAAAAATTCGTCCTCGAATTTTGACCTTGAAAAACCAAGAAATGAGCAAACATAAGTACCAAACCAATCACAATCAAAACATTGTATGTCCAAACTAAAAGATCAAAGTTCTCAACCGTTCACTCAAAAGTAACACTCTTATGATATACCCAAGTTGCATAAGCTATAAAGAACACATCTTCAACACAAATAACACAAACTTGACTATAAGGAAAGTAATACTCATGAGAAGAATCAAGAGATGATAAAGTTTCATGCTTCCAACAAAATCACAATCTTGTAAAATTCTCAACAAAGTGCACAATTTTATGGTATAACCAAGTGTCATAATAAGTAATAAAAACCATACTCTCCAATCCAAAGAAAGACACTTCACCATGATAAGAAACAACTCCAGGGTCAAACACAATTTTTAATCCTCAAACATCTACACACTTTCCAACAACTTCACATGACAACTTAAGAGATATGCCACGCTCAACATGAATCATCATATAAAGAATATCACAATACTCAAAGTTAAAAGTCTTTACCTTAATGGCCTTAGATAAACACAAAATAAGCATAAGCCAAACGTATATACCATTCTTGCTTTTGGGCAAAACAAAAATCTCTTGACAAAAAGTATGCCAAAGTGTTAGTTCAAGGCCTTTCTTACCCTTAGCAACTTTCTCTTGTTGAACCTTCACAAAACAATCAATAAAGTTAGGTTCTTTTTGCTCAAAATGGTCACTCAAAACACCAAAAGAAACATTCTTACCTTTTCTCACAGAAACATTAGCAAAATCCAAAGAGAATGTTCTTTCAAAAGTAGGAATAAGATAAATAAAGCAATTAATACTAGTACTAGCATAAAAAACTTTAATTTCCTTTTCACACTCAACAAATTTATCAAATGATGCATAAGAGTCATCAAAATCAAATACAAGAGAAGTTAACTCATTGGAATACAAATGAAGTTTTATTCTTCTATATTTTTGTCATTGTAAGTAACTTGTCACTCTCCAAGAAAGAATCTCCGCACATACGTTTTCTCATTTCACCACAAAAATTGATTCTTTTTGCCAAAGGAATGAAAATAGAATCAAAAGAATCATCAACACATTCTTCTTGACTCATTACTTCATAAAGGTCAAAAATATCTTCCATTAAAGTTAAAGTAGAGTTAAAAGTATCATCACATGAATCATCACATAAAGGTGGGGTATCATAAGATTCAACATTACCCACATCACTAGCTAAGGAGCCATTAAACAAAGAACTAGAATCATTAGTTGCAAGCCATAGTTGTTTTTCTCATTACAAGATAAAGAAGTATCAAACTCATCAATGTCATAGCTATCTTTCAAACTCAAAGTGTCATCACAATCAACTAAAGTATCATGAGTAGAAGGATCATCTATTTTACCTTGAAGCTCTTCTAAAGTGAAATTCTCTTTACCTTGAACTTGTTCATTAAATTTTAAAAGTTCTCTTGAAAAGGAAGCTTGATCTTCTTCCAAGTTCATCAAAGTAGATTGAATTTCACTTGATGTCTCACCTCCAAAAATTCCTTCACAAGATACAATACAACTAGAGGAAGAAGAAAGGTTATTAGCATTAGAATAAGGAAAATCCTCACTCTCTTTTTTTTCCCTCTTTCGTTTCTCTCGTTTTCTTTCCAAGCTATTCACTCTTTTCTTGTGAAAACTCACTCACTTCACTCCACATTTTCTCTCCTTTTTCCACTCTAGAGTTATCACTTTTCTCTCCCTTACTTATCTCTATCTTTTGTCTCTCATCCTTACTTTTTCTCTTTGCATTTTTCAAGGATGTTCTCAAACTTATTTGGCCTCTTTCCCTTTGGTTCAATTCATTCCCTTTATATTTATCATGGAAAACTTGTTGGTTGTTGTCCAAATCATTCAAGGTGTCCTCTTGATCATGTTGAATAAGTGGGTTGTTCATCATTCGAGGTTCTTGAGGTGGTATGAGTGGTGGAGGAGGAAGATTGTACCTCCTTGGTGGTACTTGAGGCATATGTTGGGGAGGTAGATTCATTGGTGGTCTAGGTTGGCTCATTTGGGGTGGTGGTATTATGGGTATGTGTGCTTGAGGTCTAAATGGTGGTTTGTGTTGGTAGTGGATAGGTGGTCAGTAGTTTGGTGGAGGAAAATAAGGTCCCTTTGGTGATGGCGGTTGCCTTGGTAAGTTTTGTGGTATTTGGTTGGGTTGGTTGTGTTGCAATTTTCCCTTTGAAGCATTTTTCTCACTTGTGAAGGAGAGGGTGTAGTAGAGGAATTAGTAAGCGTCATACTAAGCTCCCTTCCTTGTTGCCTCAAGTGAGATTCCTTCATCATGGAATTCAACCTTGCATTCGTTTTGTGTTGCCATATAGTAAAATTGGTAACCTTATCGCTTATGTCATAAAGCATAGAAACAACTTCATACATCAGAGTCTCACTCCTTGGATCACAAGTAGGACTAAAGTTTGTCCGTACTCCATGATACCTACAAAAAGAGCAAACAAGTTAGTAGTAAAAGTCCCCACCAACTCACATGATGTCTCTCAACCCTCATGTATCACACTTGCACCAATTGGCTTTTGCGTGCTCAAGTCTTATTCACTCTTGCTGAACCTATTGCTCAGTTGTATGAAAGACTGAAGGCTGCCGGTTATGCCACTCCCATTCTCGCGGTAGCCATGGAAAATTCCTCTCAATGGGTCAATCGAAATAAGACATGTGCCTACCACTCTGGCATAAAGGGTCACACTATTGATGAATGTCGCCCTCTGAAGGATAAGATCCAGACGCTAATTGATACCAAGGTTTTACAGGAAAAAGAGGCTGCATCTAATGTCCGCAACAATCCCCTCCCGGATCATAGGGGCAAAGGAGTAAATGTGATAGAAACTGATGAAGAATGGGACCCGTAAGGGTCAATTGGGCTCATTTGAGAGGGGCATTATCCTAAGAAACCTGCAGTCGCTCTCACTCTTATTGTGGTAAAAATACAACCACCAATCGAAGTTGAGGCCGCACCAACTCTATTCGAAGTTGAAGTAACAACACCTTCATCCACGCCTGCTCCATTTGAAGTAGAAGTGACCGCGCCATTCACTGTAACGGTGGAACCCACACCATCCTTCAATTCCAATGTTATACCCTAGGATTAAACTGTAGAAGCAAGAAGGAAAGGAAAAGGGAAAATGGAAGAAACTGGTGCAGCGCAGGGGATGACCAAAACTGGTATGGTTTACACGCCTGAGCACCTAGGGGGAACCAGTAAAGAAGCCATTTCCAAACAGACTATCATTAAAATCGGCCTGAATGATCTTTGGAGAAGGTGAAATCGAGAGAGTATTATGTGGTTGACCATCTGAACAAAACCCCTGCTCAGATATCCATTCTATCACTACTGCAAAATTCTGAAGCACATAGGAACGCATTGATGAAGGTATTGAACGAGGCTTATGTACCCAACAACATTACCAGTAGGGATATGGACAACATGGTAGGACAAGAATTGGAAAGCCATAGGATCACTTTTCATGAAGATGAATTACCGCCGGAAGGGTTATGTCACATTAGGGCGCTGCATAGCACAATGCAGTGCGAAGACAAATTTATTGCCAGGGTCCTGATAGATGGAGGTTCAAGTCTCAACATATGTCCATTGACCACTTTGAAGATATTAGGAAAAGGATTGCATGAGATACGAGATGGAAGTATGAATGTGAAAGCATTTGATGGGTCTCAAAGGGCCACAATCGGAGAAACCAACCCCTGTTTACAAATGGACCAACCTTGGTTCGATGTGGAATTCCAAGTACTCGACATATCCGCCTCATACAATTTACTATTGGGACGACCTTGGATACACGCCACTGGGGCTGTAGCATCTACTCTGCATCAGGCTGTGAAGTTTGAATGGAACCATCAGGAGGTGATCATTCATGGAGACAGGAGTAACCCCATTTACACCAATCAGACTGTTCCGATCGTGGAGAATAGAAGGAAGTTGGGTGGAGAGACTTTTCATTGAGCGTGTTAATGCAATTGAGAAGGAAAAATGGTGGAGTAGCAAAATAGAGAGCATATTGGCATGAGAAGGATATGAACCTGGTAAAGGGCTCGGAAAAAAATCTCTAGGGTATTGCCAAACCAATACAGTTAAAGCGTCACGGTACAACCTTTGGACTGGGATATCAATACACCTGGCATGAGTATCAAAACTGGTTGCCACAATGGCCCGGTCCTTATTACCCTCTCGAACAACCTATACCGCATTTGAGCCAATCCTTCCATCAGGCTGATATAATGTGCGGATCTGAAGAAGATGAAGTGCTAGCTGGTTTGAGGAATCTATTCTTAGAAGATGAAGACATGGATAGCAGTGTAATAGTTGAGGAGGAGGAGGAGGAAGGCCTCATTATCCAGAGAGTGGAGAAGGGAGCCGTTCTCAGGAACTGGACAACCACACCATCAAGGGCCCGTCGAGTCCCGGGGTAGCTTGGCTACTAGTGTCATTTATTTATTTGAAAACAATCCTTTTGAGAATTTTTAAAACATTTTCAGTATTTTGTTTTGGAAACCTTTGTTTAGATCATTAAAGTCGCTTTTGTTTGACATTTTTATACTTACCAATGACTTGTTATTTTATTATTATTTATTATTATTCTCTATATATTTCTCTTCACATCATTACTATTTCTTATCTTGATGAACCAACGACTGTGACATGTAATGAGATAACGCAACACAAGGATAGTGACTCGGAAGAGATAAAAGAAAAAGATGTAATACCTGAGGAAATTGTAAGAGAAGATGAGAATTTTGAGAATAAGCCTAAGTCCAACCTGAAAGAAACTGAGATAGTCAACCTGGGAGATTCCGAAATAGTCAAACAAACTCGCATAAGCATTCACCTGTCACCATCGAAAAAAGAAGAGTACACTCATTTCCTAAAAGAATATGAAGACATTTTTCGCATGGTCTTATGATGGTATGACTGGGTTGAGCACATCCATAGTGGCTCATAAGCTACCCACCAATCTGATGTGTCTGGTGGTAAAGCAAAAGCTCAGAAAGTTCAAGCCAGATATGAGTATGAAAATCAAAGAGGAAGTCACCAAGTAGATCAAAGCTAAGATTCTTAGAGTGGTTTAATATCCGACTTCGTTGGCCAAAATTGTGTTGGTTCCGAAGATCAGGGTGTGTGTCGACCATCAGGACCTAAACAGAGCAAGTCCCAAAGATGATTTTCCATTACCATATATACACATACTGATCGACAACTGCGCCAAGCATGAAATCCAATCCTTTGTGGATTTCTTCACGGGATATCACCAAATCTGGATGGATGAAGAAGATGCTAAGAAAATAACTTTTATTACACCGTAGGGAGTGTAATACTACAAAATGATGGCGTTTGGTCTGAAGAATGCTGGGGCCACTTATTGAGGGCCATGATAACTATTTTCCATGACATGATACACAAGGAGATAGAAGTATATGTGGATAATGTCATCATCAAGTCCAAGAAGGGTACATATCATATAGAGAATTTGAGAAAGTTCTTTGATTGACTTTGAAGGTATAATCTGAAATTGAATCCCGCAAAATGCGCCTTTGGAGTTCCTACCAGAAAATTATTAGGATTCATCGTCAGCCGCCGAGGAATTGAGCTAGATCCATCAAAGTTCAAGGCTATCCAGGATTTGCCACCACCAAAGAATAAGAAAGATGTGATGAGTTTCTTGGGTCATCTCAATTATATCAGCCGCTTCATAGCACAATCAATGGTACTATGTGAGCCGATTTTCAAAATGCTGAAGAAGGATGCCGGAACCAGTTGGACTGAAGACTGCCAAAAATCTTTTGACAAAATCAAAGAATAATTGTCCATATTGCCAGTCCTTGTCCCGCTAGAGCCTGGTAGACCACTGCTACTCTACCTCTCCGTATTATATGGGGCTTTCGGTTTTGTATTTGGACAACATGACGAGAGGGAAAGGAAAGGACATGCCATATATTATCTTAGTAAGAAGTTCCCACCCTACGAAGCACGGTATTCTCTGCTGGAACGCACTTGTTGTGCTCTGACATGGATAGCCCAGAAATTGAGGCACTACTTCTGTGCCTATACAATATATCTCATATCAAGGATGGACCCTTTGAAGTACATCTTTCAGAAGCCCATGCCTACAGGAAAGCTAGCAAAATGGCAGATATTTTTGGGTGGATTCAACATCGTCTATGTGAATCAGAAGGAGATTAAGGGACATGCATTAGCGGATCATCTTGCGAAAAATCCTGTAGGAAGAGAATATGAACTACTAAAACGTATTTTCTTGATGAAAAAGTGTCTTTCGTAGGAGAATATATCGTCGAAGCCTGCGACGGGTGGAGAATGTACTTCGACGAGGCTGAAAATTTCAAAGGAGTGGGTATTGGAGCCTTCTTTGTATCAGAAACCGGTCAGCATTACCCGGTATCCGCAAAACTCAGATTTCCATCACCAATAATATGGCGGAGTACGAATATTGCATATTAGGGCTCAATTTGGCCGGTGACATGAAAATCCAGGAATTGTTGGTAATTGGTGATTAAGATCTGATGGTACATCAGGTGCAAGGAGAATGGGCTACAAAAGAATACCAAGATACCATATCTATATCATGTACAAGAAATGATGAAGAGGTTCACAAAGATAGAGTTTCGACATGTTCCGAGAATCCAAAATGAGTTCGCAGACGCATTGGCCACTTTGTCCTCCATGATACAGAATCCAGACAAGAATTTCATCGACCCTATTCTGGTAAAGATCCATAATCAGCCAGCTTACTGTGCTCATGTTGAAGAAGAAACAGATGGGAATCCCTGGTTTCACGATATAAAAGAGTACTTGGCAAAACGGGAGTACCCGTAGCATGCAAATCATACTCAGAAACATACGCACTGGAGATTGTCCAAACATTTCTTCCAAAGTGGAGGAATCATGTATAGAAGGACTCCAGACCTAGATCTACAACGGTACATTGATGCCAAGGAAGCTTCCAAACTGCTTGAAGAGATACACGCTGGAACTTGTGGACCACACATGGATGGTTTTATTTTAGCCAAGAAGATACATAGAGAAGGATATTTTTGGATGACTATGGAAACAGACTGCATCAGGTATGTCCAGAAATGTCATCAGTGCCAAATGCTCGCAAATATGATACGGGTGCCTCCAAATTATTTCAATGCCACAAGTGCACCTTGGCCTTTTGCCTCCTGGGGAATGGATGTCATTGGAACAATCGAGCCCGCCGCTTCAAACGGGCACATGTTCATTCTAGTGGCCATATACTACTTGACAAAATGCGTTGAATATGCATCTTACAAAGTTGTAACCAAGAAAGTCGTCGCAGATTTTGTCAAAGATCATATTGTTTGCCGATTCAGGGTTCCAGAATCCATCATCACTGACAACGCCGCCAATCTCAATGGTGACCTAATAAAAGCTATGTGCGGGACCTTCAAAATCAAGCACAAGAATTCCATAGCATACCGGCCCCAAATCAATGGAGTCGTGGAGGCCGCCAACAAGAACATAAAAAAGAGATTGAGGAACATGGTAGAAAATCACAAGCAATGGCACGAGAAGTTACTATTTGCTTTATTGGGATATCGTACAACAATTTGCACATCAACAGGGATAACTCCTTATTTGCTAGTCCACGGTACTAAAGCTTTCATTCCCACCGAGGTAGAAATTCCTTCCTTGATAATTATACAAGAAGAGGAACTCAGTGATGTAGAATGGATAAGGAGACACTATGAACAATTATATCTCATTGATGGGAAAAGATTGAATGCAGTATGTCATGGTCAACTTTATCAGAACAGAATGTCCAGAGCTTTCAACAAGAGGGTCAAAACTAGACAGTTCGCACTGGGGCAGCTGGTGCTGAAACGGATCTTTCCACATCAGGATGTAGCCAAAGGAAATTTTTTTCCCAAGTGGAAAGGACCCTACATGGTTCACAGAGTAATAACAGGGGGAACACTCATACTCGCAGAAATGGACAGAAAATTTTGGCCAAAGCCTATCAACTCAGACTCAGTCAAAAGATACTATGTTTAGATTGCTTGCATTTCTTCAGTCTGATGTAAGTGAACTACACTTGACCTGATTCCCATTTAAGAAGGGATATATTGGCAACTCTGTGGGTTCAGTCACAATTCAATAAAATTTTCATTTTCTCCACAATCAGAAGCTAGGGCAGAATTTTAAGGAGGACCCTCAAAATTCAAGATCAAGTCCAGCTGACATCATCATATGCAGAACAGTCAGAAAGTCGTTTAAATAACTGGGGAAAAATTTTGAGGAGGACCCTCAAAATTCTATTGCAAGGAAGTCGCAATGTCTCTAAAAGTATCGTAGTTATTGGTTCATCTAATTTATTTGATATTGCATATTAGTGTGTTTTAAATAACTATGCACACATATTTTTCAAAAACTTTATTTTATGAAATAGCCGGATGCTACCCACGATAACTCGAGCAGGATTCCAATGCGGATCAAAGCAAAGCAAGCAGGAGGAGGCACGAACCAGCCTCCCCCGTAAAACTCACGATTTTCCTTTGGATACAGGAACACGAAATAGCCACAAATACATGCACACCTTAGAATCACCATCCTCATAACGACAAAGCTGCCAAGCGCAAACGTATCCCCAGTTAAGAAATACTATGATCCTACTTATTATATGTTCATTCCATAAGACTAAGCATCGTCTCCACATCTTGCATGAGGCTAAGCCCTGCCTCCTTAATTGCATAAGAATAAGCTCTGCCTCCTTAATTGCATAAGGATAAGCTCTGCCTTCCCCTTGCATGAGACTAAGAATTTTCTCCACATCTTATGAGAGGCTAAGCCCTGCCTCCTTAATTGCATAAGGCTAAGCTCTACCTTCCCCTTGCATGAGACTAAGCATTGTCTCCACATCTTGCATGAGGCTAAGCCATGCCTCCTTAATTGCATAAGGCTAAGCTCTACCTTCCCCTTGCATGAGACTAAGCATTGTCTCCACATCTTGCATGAGGCTAAGCCATGCCTCCTTAATTGCATAAGGCTAAGCTCTGCCTTCCCCTTGCATGAGACTAAGCATCTTCTCCACATATTGCATGAGGCTAAGCCCTGCCTCCTTAATTTCATAAGGCTAATCTCTTCCTTCCCCTTGCATGAGACCAAGCATTGTTTCCACATCTTGCATGAGGCCAAGCCCTGCCTCCTTAATTGAATAAGGCTAAGATCTACCTTCCCCTTGTATGAGACTAACCATTGTCTCCACATCTCTCATGAGGCTAAGCCCTGCCTCCTTAGTTGCATGAGGCTAAGCTTTGCCTTCCCCTTGCATGAGACTAAGCATTGTCTCCACATTTTGCATGAGGCTAAGCCTTGCCTCATTAATTGCATAATGCTAAGCTCTGACTTCCCCTTTGCATGAGACAAAGCATTGTCTCCACATCCTGCATGAGGCTAAGCCCTGCCTCCTTAATTGCATAAGGCTAAGTTCTGCCTGCCCCTTGCATGAGAATAATCATTGTCTCCACATCTTGAATGAGGTTAAGTCTGCCTCCTTAATTGCATAAAGATAAGCTCTGCCTTCCCCTGCATTGTCTCCATCATTTCATGAGGCTAAGCCTTGCCTCCTTAATTGTATAAGGCTAAGCTTTGCCTTCCCCTGCATGAGACTAAGTATTGTCTCCATCTTTGCAAGAGGCTAAGCCTTGCCTCCTCAATGGCATAAGGCTAAGCTCTTCCTTCCCTTTGCATGAGACTAAGCATTGTATCCATCTTGCTAAGCATTGTCTCAATCTTGCACGAGGCTAAGTGCCTGCCTCCTTAATTTCATAAGGTTAAGCACTTCCTTTCCCCCGCACAAGACTAAGAATTGTCACTCTTTGCATAACCACAAATGCTATGTTACTTTAAACCTTGCACTAATCTCTACCTCGGGGCTAAGCTCTGCCCCGATCTTACACAAAGTTCTATCTTGTCTTATCTCAAGAATCATGTCTTTGCATCTCATGGGCTGAAATATAGCCAACTTTTTCGACGGCGTCATAGTCCGAAGGCATCATCCTCATAACCGGGAGACACCATT
The DNA here is from genome assembly GCA_005239505.1 of Nicotiana paniculata. Lineage (NCBI taxonomy): Eukaryota > Viridiplantae > Streptophyta > Magnoliopsida > Solanales > Solanaceae > Nicotiana > Nicotiana paniculata. The sequence goes on from MDKI01017324.1 coordinate 41,522, forward strand.
CCATGGCCTAAGGATCTCTCAATATTGCACACCATTATTCAAAGGCGTCATGGTTTAGAGGCTTCATCCTCATGGCTCGAGAACATCATTTCATGGCATGCGAATCCCCTATCTCACGATTCATGGCCCAGGACATCATGGTCTGAGGACACCATCCTCATCGTCTGAAGACAACTCTCATGGTCCAAAGTGAATCTTCATCATGTATAAATTCTCGCAATAATCCATATATATTTGCATGCATCGTGTTTTATGTTTTGCAGGTGAACGAAGAAGTAACCGTTCTCCTAACGGGAGCAATCTTCGCTCCGGTTTTCGTTCAACATTCATATCCTACAATTATTTCAAACGTAACCAACCACCATCCGTTACCCATCCGATAACTGTTCAAATATCCATAACCATTCCCAGATACATCCACTTACAGTCCTGATATCATCCTATCCAGAAGAATTTGTCCATTCGTATAACAACTCCATCGATTTATTCCACCGTTGGATCCAAAACTACACATGGCCTGATTCTTGTAAAACCAGGGATATGTAGGCAACTCAAAAACCGGGGTTCTACCTATATTTTTCAAAATCACCCGGTAAAACTAGGGTGCACGAATGATATTTATTTGTTAAATATTGGGTATTTAAAATCTGGCCCAAAACTTACCTATTTTTCGGACCTAAACTACCCAGACCTTGACCCAATAACCCCAGCACAATCCTAAGCAACCCAACCCAAACCAAAACTGACCCCAACCATTCTCTAATCCTACCTGTTGATCAAAAATGATCAACGGCTCACAACACCTTTCCCCCTTTCCTTATATCACCTGATCACAAACTCTAATCCCATTCCCTCTAAACCTACTGCCTTTCTACTCTCTCCCCTCTGAAGAACCCTAACCTGCCACTTCTCAAAAATCCCTATCCTAATCCTTTTTCTAATAGGATTTTCTTCCTCTTCACTTACCATATCCGTATATTTTTGTTACTGGGTGATTATCTATGGTATTACCTAGCACTTGCCTAAACATGGCAAGTACTCTTACTTTGATTCTTTCTGATTGCCTCCCATCTCTTGAATCTGGACGATATCTTGTATTATGGAATGTTCTATGTCAAGATCCCATTCTATGAACCTTAACTAGTTTCCTGGTTAATCTACCCCTCCAACATGCTTTGGCTCCCTTATTTCACCAGTAGTTGTTATAATTTATGCTCCTCTACCATATCTGAATGTTGTTCTGCTGCTTGATGTGAGGTTAACATAACCATCTTATGACACTAGGGTATATACTTAGCATAATTTGGACCTTAGGTTTTCACTTATTTGGTATTATGTGCATGATAATATTTGATTAAATTTACAAACTATTTTCCTAACTTTGTCAATATGTGATTACCTATGTGCTAAGTGTTGGACCTGCTTCTGAGTCTTTACTAGGCTTGTTTTCAAATCTTGTGACTTGTTAGATTATTTTTCCTATATGCTCCATTTGGTTGTGTCTGTTCAAATTCCTCAATTCCTGCCCCTCAACCTTGATCCACTCTCTTTCATTTGTTACCTGAGCTTTTGAGTTTTTCATTCTGAGCCGGCTGAAACCAAGGCTACTTAGGTTCTATCCTTTGACCTCCCTAGTGTGAGCACTGCTCAGGGTTCAATTGAGACCCTTGTGAACTCTGACACATACTTGGTCCCTAGTTATTCTCTGAAATTATCTTTGTTAACCTCCCTAGTGAGAGCTCTGCCATGGGTTCTTGAAGCCATTGGGGAACTCTAACACATTGGGATCTTGGTTCTATATGTCCAACTCTATTTTATACCTACTGGGTGAATCAATTGGTTTCTGGTTTCCTTATGCCAATGGAGATGTACTTTCTGGGCTGTTGTGAACCATGAGAATGAATTCCTGGCATGGCTGGGCATATCTTTGGGCTTTCTATAGGCTCCCTGTAGTTATTTTACTCTGTAACTTATTCCATTCATTCTGGGTCTGTAATAATTCTTGTAATAATATTTTGGGGTATTAGTAAAATTGGGAAAGGGGTGTTATCTTACAATTGCATTGAAATAGGCAGAAATCCTGTCTATAGGTATTCTGTTTTTTCTCAAAATGTGTCAAACATATTCAGTTATTATGTGTTAGAAATCCTGCCTATAGGTATCCTATTTGTCTTAAATGTGTTATTATGATCAAACATGTTCAATTATTATGTGTCAATAATCCTGCCTTTATTTGGTTCAAATGTGTTCAGCGTTTACCTGTTGGAAACCATACCTATTTAATGATTAACATCTCAATGTGCGCATAGGATTCTGTTTACACACTGCCTAACTTATAACTTAGATACCATGCCTATAGGATCTAAAATCAGTTTTAATTACAAAAATCATGCCTATAGGATCTAAAAATCAGTTTTAATTATAACTATAGAAATCATGCATGTAGGGTCTAAATCAGTCTTAATTGTTGACCTGCTCGTTTCTGTTAAGAGTTTCAACACTGTGCTAATTATCATTATTATAAACCATGCCTATATGACTCGATTAAGCAATTCAGAACATATTCCTGTGATTACCATTGTTAGTTACTACATAAATTACCTAGATATCATGCCTATAGGTTTAATCTCTTATGCTTATAATCAGTATGCAAAAACTTAGGCTTTTAAAAATCGTTTTAAGAGAAAAATCTTTTACATATGAAACTGCCTGCTTATTAAAATCCAGAATCACATAGAGATCCTGCCTATAGGGTTCTGCAACCTTAACCTATTAAAATCTGTGATTGTCAATGTTAATTAGTTTGTGTGCATTTGTTGCCTAAGTGCGAAGGCCAATTTGAGCCCTTATTTGCCTATAGATGAAAGTCCAATTTTTTTTTGTATGTCGCCTAGTTTTCTCATTTTTGAGAAACCTAAGTTAAGTCTAGAACCACCCGAGATAGAGGTCCAAATGCCTCCTGGACCATAGGCATGGGACGGGTAGTGCACGCATAGGGTACAATTTAGAATCAACTAGTGCGCTTTAGGTAAATAACTTAAAGATAGTAATTGGGTAGCAGAAGATGATAATCTGTGCCCGCTGAATAATATGAGTAACACCCCACCTCGAGGGAGTTATGAATTATTATTTATGTGACGGCCGGAACCACCGTTGTGGACCTTTAGGAGTTCCTAACACCTTCTCCTCAAGGTAATTTGAATACTCACCTGATCTTCGGTGACGCAAAATGGTTAAACCAGAGTTATCTGCAAGTAGGTGCCCTAACGCACCTTACATCAATTAGGTGGCGACTCTCTCTTTTAACACTCTTCCTTAAAAGAGTTGTCACGTGTCGAAACCCGATTTCACGAGAAAAAGGGGCGCGACAGCATGACGACTCTGCTGGGGATATTTTAGGCTCTTACCATTGCGATCTTGGTCTATATGATTTAGTCTCATCCGATAAGCGTGTCTCTATTATTTTTCTATTACCTGAATATCCTGCTCCCATTTCCCCTTTTATTTCTACGTGTACACCCTGTTCCCTATTTCCCCTTTATGTGAACTCATATGCAACTCTTCGCTTAATTTGGTTACAATGTGTGTTTCCTTTATTTTCCAATCATGTTCACTTGCTCCAAACCTTTTAAATTTTCTATATCATGTCTCTCTCAATCCTTACCCATTTACTTGCTTTATTACAATTCTTTCACATTACGCGAACTAACTTCTTCCTTGTTTTTCTTTCTTTTATGTCTTTACGTCTATTTAATACTGCATTTACCGCTTTCATCATACAAAATACTTGACAACATGTTGTTTTTTCTTTGCATAGAGCATGATTCGCATCATATTCCACTCGTGCGTACTTAATACCATAGCGGCAATTGATGAGTGTCCGCGCTCTTCCTAAATCACCCTTTTAAATTTGGAAAGGCTTATTTGCGGTAAAACTAGTCAATCAGCGGTGCAATCAACGATTTCGTGCCTTTCCCTATCAATTTTTCCACTTGAGGGTACCGATCTAGACTCTTCTGGAAACCCCTACTCTGGTATTAACAGCGCATGCATCATGTCTAAACCTAGTATGGGTTAGAACACTATCCGCGTAATAACTCTCTAAGGCAAACCTTGTCCAAAGCCCACCGGGATTTCCATAATCCCAATGGGAAAAATCATGATATGTACATTATTTGGAGAAAACGTGTCGATATGCTAATCATTAATGTGTAAATAGTCGAATCTGGAGGGGAAAAGGGCTAACTTCATCTGTTTGCAGAAATAAGGCACGATGTCCCCAGGTTCGGCATGGTTCGAAGTATCCCACCTTTGTTGCTAGATTGGTGGTAAAATCTCTCACCAAGCGAAAAAAAACCATGTGAAAAGAGTTCTCGGGAATTTACCTTCCTTGCTAGACCTTCATCCAAACAATGTACTGATTGAGGCTGCTACTATGTTCTGGGATGATAAGAGGGATATTTTCCGCTTCGGTGACATAGAAATGACTCCCCTTCTAGAGGAAATAAGAGTCTTTGTTGGGCTTCCCTGGGACAGCTGGTCTGTTGGTACTGAAAAATCGCACTTCTTGGGGCTTTCTGAAAATGATGGGTTTTAGAAGGAATGATGAGTTAGTCTGCCCGAAAAAGTCTCACATGCCATTTAACTTCCTTTACGAGCGTTATGGGCGCAGCAAGTCCTATCGCCTTTATCATGATGAATTTGTCATCACTTCTCTGGGTTGGACCCATCGCCGAGTTTCTGTGTTCATCGTCTGTTTTCTATGGATGGTGATATTCCCAATACAAGGAGAAATGATCCTTACTCGCTTAGATATGTTTACTAATACCATAATGGAAGGAATTGTGGGACAGACTTACACTATTGTCCTGATGATCGTAGCTGAGATATATCGTGCCTTGGACCGTTGCCTAAATAATAGAGAATCTTGGTAATTATTTATTGTTAACTTGGAGACCATGTTTGTAAGGAAGTAGAGTTATATGTGGAGTTTATTATAAGCAAAACAATTATATTTTTCTTATATTTCCTTTATTCTCTAGGGTTAGATTTTTTTTTATTGCTAACCCTTGATGCTAGTGTGTGTCTAATATATTTTGAGATTTTCTTCTTACAAACTTGAACACCTATATTGAGAGCATCGAAAAATCACAAAGCAAGAAGAAAATCATGAGAGCACGAGAGAGAGAGGGAGAGAGGGAGAGAGAGAGAGAGAGAGAGAGAGAGAGAGAGAGATAAAACGGAAGCACCCAGTCGCGAAATTGAAGATTCTTTTAGTTTTTTAGTTTATTTAGATCTTGTAGTAGGTGTTTCAAAATTATAATCTTATTTTCTTATTCTAAAAGCATTTTAGAGGTTATTCTCTTTGAGATATTTCAAGTCTTAGGCTAGAGTTAGTTTGACCCTTTTTTCTATAATCAAAATGATTATAGGTAGTCAAGTGGGAAGGAGTTAGTCTTTTAAGTTATAAAGAGTTTGCAACCTGAACTACTCATTATTTTACTGAAGTTTGGTTGAGAGAAATTGCAGAGGTGTGTCGTAATTTTTACTGCCTTGAGCAAAATTTTTTTTTTTTGGTAAAAATATCTTGTCTTAGTTCTCACATTATTTTCATATAGTAGTTAAAACTAGTATGAAGAATCAGTTCTTTATGCTAAAGTTTCAGCAGACTATGACTAAAGTTGGCAAGATTTTAAGAGGTGAAATGGTGTAGCAAACTATCATTAATAAATGAACCATGTTATCACTTCTTAAGCACACAACACTGTTGAAAGCTAGCCCTAGGCTCCGCCATTTATGAGCTCGAGCAAGAGAGAATATAGAGGGAGTCAGATAGAGAGAATCTGGAAATAAGAAACAGTTTTTGTGTTACTGACTTTGCTGTAAAATGAGCTGTACAATCTAATTTATACTAACTAATATAACCTACTTGGTGTAAGATGAATTTAACAACTAACTTCCTAACTAACCACCTTCTAGAAGAGTACTACATAAATACAGAATGTACAATTATTACAACTCTAATTTCAACATTCCACCTCAAGTTGGAAATGAAAAAATATCTTTCATTCCCAACTTGGAGATTAATGAAGCATGTTGTTGATGTCCTAGTGCTTTGGTCAGCAAATCAACTGTTGTTCTTGACTGGGGATATAGTAATTCTTGATCATCCCTTCTTGAATCTTCTCTCGGATAAAATGGTAGTCTATTTTTATGTGTTTTGTTCTTTCATGATACATAGGATTTGCAAAAATTTGCAATGCTGCTTTATTATCACAGTACAGCTTCATGGGCAGCTTTAAATTCACATTCAGCTCTTCCAATGGACCTTTCAACCTCACAAGTTTAGCTACTGTATATGCCATGCTTCTGTACTCAGCTTCAACTGAGCTTCTAGATATAATATGCCGCTTCTTAGCTTTCAAGGATATGGTTGAAGCCCGAAGCTTAACACAATATCCAGTAACAAACTTTCTTGACATAGGACATGATGCCCAGTCTGAATCACAAAATGCTTCTATTTCTTCATTACTGCCACTTGACATTAACAGCCCCAGCCCTGGTTGCTTCTTGATGTACCTTACTACATGAAATGCTGCTTCATAGTGAGATTTCTTAGGTGCATGCATAAACTAGCTTAGTGATTGTACTTCATATAAGATATCTGGCCTTGTTATTGGTAGATATAAAAGCTTCCCTATGAACTGTTGATAACTCCCCCTGTCTTCCAGTAACTCATCTCCTTACTTGTGTCTGCGCAAGTATCAAACTCTATGCTTGTCATCTTCAAGTTCTGCTCCATTGGTGTCTCTTTAGGCTTAGAACCTGTCAAGCCTGCATCAAAAATCATCTCTAATGCATATTTTCTTTGAGTCATAAGGATTCCCTCCTTTGATCTAGCAAATTCTATGCCCAAAAAATATTTGACTTATCCAAGTTCTTTCATTTTGAAGTGTTGATGCAGAGACTACTGTGCACTTTTAATTTCCTGTAGATCATTTCCTGTAACAAGGAGATCATCAACATAGATCAAAATCAAAACAAATTTGTTATCCACATTTCTAGTAAATAAATAATAGTCATGCTTGCTTTGCTTAAAACCAGACAAAGACAAGGCTTGAGACAGCTTCATATTTCATCGCCTAGAAGCCTACTTGAGACCATATAGGGATTTAAGTAGCCTAAAAACCTTATGCTCCCCCTGGACACTAAATCCTTGAGGTAAAGTAATGTAGACTTCCTCTTCAAGATCTCCATTCAAAAAAACATTCTGAACATCCATTTGAAAGATAGGCCAGTGCTTGAGAGCAATAGTGACAGCGACAACCCTCACAGTAGTCAGCTTAGCACAAGAGAGAATGTATCATGGAAGTCCAATCCTTCCTCTTGTGTAAAGACTTTAGCAACCAATCTGGCCCTTTACCTTTCTATAGTACCATTTGCATTGTACTCTATTTTATACGCCCATTTGCATCCAATGGGTATTTTACCAACAAGTAAGTCTACTACAAACCAAATGTTATTCTGTTCTAATGCTTCAATTTCAAGTTTCATAGCTTCAACCCATCTGTCATCCTTACTAGTTGGATGAAATAATGAGGGTTCATTATCAACAGAAAAAGAAGTAATAAAGGCTTTGAAAGAAGAAGAGAGGTGAGTGTATGAAACAAAATGTTGGATATGATGAGAAGTAGAAGAAGTGAATGGTAGGGGTGGATGAACATAGTCAGTTAACCAAATTGGAGGCTTACTAGTTCTCCATAACTTCCTAGGAGGAGGTAAGTCAGGAGAGGCAGAAGAGCTAGGTCCAGAAGAGGCAGCAAGATTCATGGGAGAGGAAGAGAGCAAGGTGTATAATGGGATTGACTCTGTAGTAGGGAATGAAGGCTCTGTGAATAGAGGATTGTGAGGTTCTGAAGGTGAAGCTGGCAGGTTGGTGACTGGAGATGAAGGCAGCAAAATGAGTGATGCTTGTGTAGATGAGACTGGCTCATAATCTAGTGTTGGAGAAGGAGAAAAAACTTCAGAACTAGCTTCAGAAATGATGATTGAGGAATCATGGTGTGATGACATAAATTTCTCTTTTGTACATTTGAAAGGAAAGATGTTTTCTTTAAATATAACATCTCGATTAACAAAGGTTTTTTCAGAGTGAAGTTCATATAGCTTATAGCCTTTATGTGTAGAAGCATAACCCAGAAGAACAACATGAATGGATTTTGGTTGGAATTTGTCATGAGAGTCAAGTCTGGTAGCAAAACAATGACATCTTATTGTCCTTTGGTGATCCAGTTTAGGGGAACAACCATTAAAAATCTCATAAGGAGTCTTTCCAAGTAGAACAGTGCTAGGCAATCTATTAATGAGGTAAGTGGCTGCTAGAATGTATTCACTCCACAGTTTTAAAGGCAATGCAGCTTGAAACCTCAAGGCTCTTCCTACTTAAAGTAGGTTTCTATGTTTCCTTTCTACAACTCCATTTTGTTGGGGAGTATAGACACAACTAATTTCATGAACAATTCCTTTGGTTTGTAATAGATTAGAACAAAGAGAATTGAAGAACTCATAGCCATTATTAGACTTGAAAATCTTGACAGTAGAGGAAAATTTGTTTTCTACCAAATGAAGAAAAGTTGATAGAAATCACATAGACATCACTTTTCAGTCTTAAGATAAAGGTCCAAGTCATTCTTGAAAAATCATCAACAAGAGTCAGGAAATATCTATAACCATTGTAAGTGTTTACTCTATTAGGACCCCCCACACATCCATATGAACAAGTTCAAAGGAACATTTTGATCTTGAAACACTAGTAAGAAAAGGCAGTCTAGTTTGTTTAGCTAATGGACAAACATGACAGTTACAAGAGCTAGAATTAGACAACTATGTCTTTATTGTAGGTATCTTCTTAAGAACTGAATGAGAAGCATGGCCAAGTCTTTGACGCCACAACATAGTTGAGGAGGCAGACTAGTTAGTGGTCATACAGGTGGAAGTGAGAGATGCAGGCTTTGCAGGATTGAGGATGTAGAGTCCATCCTTGAGGCTACCAATCCCCCTCACCTTGCCACAGAAGAGGTCCTGAAAGAGACAAAAATCAGGATAAAAAGAGACTATATAGTTTAACTCCTTGGTATATCTGGACACATACAACAAATTGTACTTAAACTTAGGCACATAAAGCACATCATGCATAGTTTGATTGTTAGACAAGTCACATGACCCTGTATGTGTGATCTGAGTACTTTGTCCATTTGGTAAATGGACCGAAGTAGATTTTGAATGGGAAACAGGCTTAGGACAAGATAACAGATCTAAGAATGAAACTATGTGATTTGAAGCACCAGTATCAATGATCCACTTAATTTGGTCAGTAATTGAATTACCTGCCATATTGGCTACATCTACTGGCGTTTGTTCTTCTGCTAGTCCTTTTTCCTTTCTCAACATTCTGAGTATCTGTTGGTACTGCTCAATTGTGTAGATTGGAGATGCTACATTGATCATGCCATTTATCATACCAATTCCATCAGTTCCTGTTTGTTTAGTCTCCTCCACCATACTCACATTGTGTTCCACAAGTGTGTAGTTGTCATTATCCCCTCTTCTTTTGTTGTTGAACTTAAAACCTGGTGGATACCATACCAACTTATAGCAAGTCTCTCTTGTGTGTCCTTTCATCTTACAATAATCACAAAACAGATTTGTGTTCTTTCTAACCTTCACATTTGAGTTGTTTGCCGACACAAAAGAGTTACTCTTACTATTCATAGGTTCACTTCCCAGAATTCCACTTTGTACACCATATCCACTACTTAGCCTTTGACTTTCTTCCTGAACAATCATTGAATATGCTTGATCGAGTGAAGGTGTTGTTTGCATCATCAATATTTGGCTGCTTTGAGAAGCATAAGTGTCATTTAATCCCATTAAAAATTTCAAAAGTTTATTTTGGTGAAGAAACTCAACAAATGTCTTAGATTTCTCACAGTCTCATGGCTCAGACTCAAACTCATCCCAGAGATCATTCAGATTAGAGAAATAGACTGATACACTAGAAATCTCCTGTGTTAGGCAGATGATTTCCCTATTCATATGGTACACTTTAGTAGCATTAACTTTTTCAAAACGATCCGTAAGTGATTTCCAAACCTTCTGTGCATTTGAAAAATACACAATTCCTTTCCTGAGTTCCTTAGTCACATAACTTTGAATCCATGACTGCACTATGGCATTACAACGGTCCCACTACCGCAATTGGAAGTGATTCTTCTCTTACTACTCTGCAGTGCAACTTCCATCAACAAATCCAAGTCTATTTTTTTTACAAAGAGCTACATCTCCATAGATCGCCTCCATTCCAAGTAGTTTTCAGTTCCAATTACCAGTTGAGGAACACGCAACGTATCCGGTGTATTTGAGGGATGAACATATAGCGGATCGTTACAACAATCGATCTACTGATTGTTTGCATGTGAAGATCCAACTATAATTTAAGGTGAATTAAGCGTCATTTTGATAGAGAATTGACAGATAAAATAGATCTGAGAAAATCGAAGACGAAGAGAAGAAGAGATAAAAAAACAGGTGAAATATAAGAAGAATGTAGGGAATTGAGATCAGATGAAATGCTCGTTGCCCAGTCGCGAAGAACAATGGCTCTGATACCATCTTGAAATCTAGTCCTAGGCTCCACCATTGATGAGCTCTAGCAAGAGATAACGGAGAGGGAGTCAGATAGAGAGAAGCTGGAAATAAGAAATAGTTTTTCTGTTACTGACTTTGTTGTAAAATGAGTTGTACAATCCAATTTTTACTAACTAACATAACCTACTTGGTGTAAGATGAATTTAACAACTAACTTCCTAACTAACCACCTTCTATAAGAGTACTACATAAATACAGGAATGTACAATTATTTACAACTCTAATTTCAACACGCATCAATGAGGAATTAACAGTTTCATTTTAAAACATCAAGACGCAAAATTTAGATAATTATTAAAATGATAAAGAAGGTCGTCTTCTCACAGATTCTTACATAGTTGATATAATCTTCGTATACAATCTTCCATGGTTACTTCCTCAAATAAGGTGATGATTTAGTATTTTCATTCAAAAATGGATTTGGTTGTGCTTTATCTGGTATATCTTTTCTTATCTGATGGGGGTTCAATATATATATTGAAGTTGAACATATTATTAGAGACTAAATTTCAAGAACACAGTCTTTTCCACTCCAATTTAATGGTATTAGAATCGATCTAAAAGTTAAGTCATCGTATATAAATAATTTTTATTATTGTTTATAAAGATAGTGAAGATTTGTACTGCTCCGCACTATTTTGTTATTTTAAAAGAAAAAATAATATAAAACTGTTTACCTTAAAATTTGGATAACAATTAAACTTATATTGTGATTTTAAGGATATGTGATTTCACTCAACACTAATTAATAAATATAGATGTAAATTATAGAATTGAATTATAAATAAATCAAATCAGTGTTCAAATAAATCTCTAGCCCTCGAGTCAAGACACTCCTGAACTGATAAGTGCAAGAACAATAGAAAATGGAACAAACTGATGAACAATAATATAAATGAGAAAGAAAGAGTTGTTTTGCTACAATTCGTGTGAATGATGATGGGTTACAAATGATTAGAACTCCTCTTTATATAGCAGAGAAATTCTACTTATGGTATAACTCTAATTACAGTAGAAAATCACATAATTAGCCAATTAACCTCTTCTGGTTTGATCCGTTCCGAGATTTACGCCATAATCCTAGACCAGTTACGGATATCTCGCTCTTCTGTTAATAAGTCATCTCTGATATTACTCGGTGTCTGAATCTCTTGACTTCGATAGCTACCAACCGTAATCTCTAAAGGGTCTTCTATCTTGAACTCGATGCCTCAGCTTTGTGATTTAGTCGATGCCGATCTTTGATGTAACACTCCGATCTCGATTAGATAGTTAAATCGGATGGCCCCGATTTCAACCGTATATAGATAGTCCCTCGTTTATTGGAGTGTAGTGACAAGAAACGAACTGAGCTTTTGATTCTTTTCGGCCACGATAAATTATTATATCATCCTCGTGACGTAGGCGATGGAAGTGACCAAAGTGTTACGTCGGTACAGTTCCGCAAACCATTAATGAGCATCAGTTGGCGGTCAGCCACTAGTGCGGTTGAACCCGTCGCCGTAAATCCATAAATAGGCCTTCTCCCCATTGAATCAAACTTTACCTTCATTTAATTTTCTAAGATTTTACCTCTCTCAAATTCTTCTCTTCCATTAATCTTCAAGTTCCATCGCCAGTCTTCAAATACTAAATCTTACTATCTTCTTCTTTTCTTAACTCATAAAAAATGGCGAAAACATCCAAAACAGTTCCTCAAAAAGAGAAAGCTTCTTCTTATTCTTCACGGCCTGCCGGTGACAAAACGCGGGTGGATCCGCTCCCTGAGGGCTGTGTTCCTAGTCCGTGCATCATTAAATCCGATTTTAAGACTGAGAAAACTCCCTCGGTCCCTGGTCGGTGCGAGCATGTGTTGAGGTGCATTTACTCAATAACCGTGGGGTATCTCGAGCCGATCAAAAGAGATTGCAACTGGGCGGACAAAGTAGTAAAGATCCCATCCCCTGAAGAGAGCATCACTACCCACGTGGAAGGGTATCTAAGTGTTTACACTTACCCTTTCATGTTGGGACCTTTCGACCCTGTCATCATTGACTTTTGCCGTCAATGGCAGGTGACCTTAGGAAAAAATACACCATTCCTGTGAGGACCTCTGATCTCATCCCGGCAGAGAAAATTCCATTTCCTGAGAAATGGAACCCGAAGCGTAAGTATTACTCAACTTGTTAATTTCCATGCTTTATTTTGTTCCTCATCTTTATTAATGTCTTCTTTCATCATGCAACAGTTCTTTGGATGCCTCGAGAGATCCCCGACATCGAGAGCTAGGTCAAAAAATTGGCCTTGACTTTTACTTACGCTGAGCGCTGTTGGCACGATTTGGCAAAAGGCTGATGAGAGATAAAAACCATGGTAAGCTTCCTGCTTACATATCTGATGGATTGGTAATATCTCCTTATACTTATTTAATTTCCTTGTGTGCAGGACTGATCGAGGGTGCGTCTTTGAGGCCTTCGTCTAGCGAGGAGGAGGCTTTGGCTCCAGCTTCAAAACCGGTGAAGGACAATAAGAGAAAAAGGGCCTCGACTTGCGAGGACCCTAAGCCCAAGACAAAAAAGAGCCGATTAGCCAATCGAGGATAGATGATGTTTCTTTCCCTGCCCATGTAGTTCAGGAATTAAGGGAGGAAGAAGAATAAAATGAAGATGGTGACTCGGTGCTTGTGACCGGAGTAAGAAAAAACATCGAGACCTCCAAGGCCACTGAATCGGTTGTGGTTGGTGAGGCCCCGCCTTGTGCTGAGGAGGCCTTGGAGAAAGATTCGGGCAAAGTCTCCGAATCGTCCAAGATCAAATTTGCTTCTCGTCCAATGGCGAGTACATCTAGGGGGAATGGTCCCGAGAAGAGGTCGACCAAGTGAAGGCAGAGTCCTACGGGTGAAAGGAAGGCATGGACCGCCTTGCTGCTGAGAAAGAGACTGCCTTGGCCCAGTTTTTGTCAGTCGAAACCCAACATAGAAATATGAAGGAAAAGTGCTTGGCTCAGGCAAAGAATATTGAAGAGCTCGAGGCTCGATTGGCTTTTGAACTTTCAAAGGCCCAAGCTGAGGCTGGAAAAGCAAAGGCCGAGGCTGATGAGATGATGGCATTTATCGGGCTGAGGCTGAAGCTGCTCAAGCTCAAGTGAGGGAGGTTGCCGATACTACTCAAACACGAGCACATTGGATTGCCGAGCTTGCAAAATTCCAATCTCAGAGGGAAGCCTTCGAAGAGATCCACGCCCGAGGCTTCGATCTTACCAAAGATATAGAAAAGGCTAAACAGCATGAAGTCGATGCTAGACTATTGGCCTCTTCTAACGACGATGATGACGACGACGAGGATGACGGAAGCAAGAGTGAGTCCGAAAACGATGAGGGGCCCGAGGAAGAAGCTTCTCTCGAGGAAGGAGCTTCCCCCAAGAATAGCTAAGGTCTTTGTATTTTTTCTTTGTTTTTGTGTAGGACACTTGGTTGGTCCTTTGTAAATACCTTTGTTCATATATAAAATATTTTCTTTTTGAATTTTGTCTCAGTTTTTTGACTTGTGAAAATTTGATTTGCTTTGTGCCTTGTAAAATTTTTTGATATACTTCATGCCTTGTGAAAAATATGTTTGTGACTTTGAATATTAGGCAACTTGGCCGAAGCCAAACTAATATAGCCTTTGTAGTCGAGTGAGCACTTGCTTCGAATTCGAAGTAGTAAAACCCTTAGGTTTTAGCTGAGCGAGGATGAAATATCGAAATCAAAAAATATAATGGCCCTTGGAGTATTGAATCCGGCCGATATGGCCTTAGAAGAACGGCTTTTTCCCTTTCCGGCTTAAAAAATTGAAACATATAGGAATTTGTTATGCCTTAGCACGAAGTAAGTTTGTACCCGTTGGGTTTTTTCGGAATCTAATGTTATCGAAACCCTTTGCTTTTTTGTGCCTTGGCACAAGTTTGTACTAAATTGTCCGAAGGTTTGAATAGTTCGATACCTCTTAAGGTTTTTCTAGGGCTGGAATTATAGAAGCCCTTTGGTTATTTTGCCGAGGATAGCCTTTTTAACCGGTTTATAAAAGAATTTGAAGGCCTGTTCTTATTACGAAATTCAGACATCTCCGAATCGCGTTAGTTTGGCCGTAGCCTTGGGATCTGCCTCTTGGGCTTATTTTCCCAATAACACTTAGGGTGGCCTTGTCCTATAAAATCGAGGGTTGCCTTTTTAAGGTCTTATGGTCTCGAAGTTTAGTTATTCGAACATGTTAATTTTTTGACGGCAATCCCTGAGTATGAAGTTGATCGTTCGAAGTTTGGTTGCGATTGTCCCTTGAGCCAGTTTCCGCAATAAATCATAAGTATGAAATTTGTAAAGTAGAAATTTCATTAAGGCACTATCTGGTAAGGAAAAAAAATATTTTTTTCCATTCATACATGCGTACATGTTTTACCACTAGGGTTCGAGCAATCTACATGGACACGATTCATTCAACCGTTTGGTCCTTTACAAAATTTTCCTATCGTGACCCTGTTGACATGAAGTATTTCCTTTGAAAACATAACATTCGAGGGTGATGTCCCCCAATATTTAAGGTTGATTGTAAAGAAGCATCAGATACTCTAAGTTAGCACGAACAACAGTTTCCTCGTTAAAAACCTTGCCGGAAAAACCATTTGGCATAAAAATCGATCGAAGGGGAAAAGAGTGCAACGCTTGCTTTCAGACCTAAGGACTTCATTTTTGGAGAGAACTTCGATGCCTTTGATCGAACACCTGCAATAAGTTAGTATAAAACGTAAATGAAATAAAGGAGAAGGCCATACCTCAACAATAATATCGTTTGAGGAGTGATACGTTCTAATTATTTGGGAGTTGTTCGTCGTTCATCGTGCCAAACTTGTATGATCCCTTTCCGATGATGTCGAGGACCTGATACGGTCTTTCCCAATTTGGTCCGAGTTTTCCTTCGTTTGGATCTCGAGTATTGATGGTGACCTTTCTCAGAACTAAGTCCCCGATTCTAAAGTGGCGAAGGTTGGACCTTTGATTATAGTACCTTTTGATGCGTTGCTTTTGTGCGACCATTCAGAAGAGGGCGACTTCCTGTTTTTCATCTAGTATCTCGAGGCTCGTATTCATAGCCTCGTGATTTGACTCTTGTGTTGTGTATCAAAATCTGGCGCTAAATTCCCCGACTTCGACCGGGATCAGAGCTTCGGCGCCATATACTAAGGAGAATGGTGTTGCATTCGTACTGGATTTTGACATTGTTCGATACGCCCAAAGGTCTTCGGGCAAAATTTCTTGCCATTTGATGACACAATACCTAATGCGTCGATATTGAAGTTTTACTCTGATAACCACAATGCTTCTGTGGGATTGGCATGCTTATCGAAACCACTTTTGCTCATGAGTCCCCGAGAACTCTGTTCTAGATCACCCCTTCGATCATTTCGGATGGGATTGCATCTGGGGCTGTCGTTTCTGCAATATGCATTGTACGATTGATATCAGTCTCTATTCTACCGAGGTTCCCTATCGATATCCCTCTGGTTTCTGCCTATGAGCCTGTTCGGATACATGGAACCGGAAGGGTTCCCAATTGGTCATCCTCGACTCTGATCTTCGACTGGTATCGATTATGTACATCGGCCTAGGTTACCATCGGATATTCAATTAGATTCTACTTCAGTTGACGTGATGCTATCGAACTCGTTTTGTTCAGCCCCTAAGTAAAGGCTTGTACAACCGAATCATCTGTGACCGATGGTAAGTCCATGCATTCCATTTGGAACCAAGACACGAACTCCCTCAGCATTTCGTTATCCTTTTGTTTCACTTTGAAAATGCATGATTTCCTCGTCGCAAACCTTTATCGCCCCGAAATGCGCCTTTACAAAAGAATCTGCAAGCATGGCAAATGAGTCGATGGAATTTGGTGGTAGATTGTGGTACCAGATCATTTCTCCCTTCGATAGAGTTTCTCCAAATTTCTTCAGTAGAACAGATTCGATCTCATCATCGTCCAAATCATTTCCTTTGATGGTGCATGTATAGTAGGTGACATGCTCATTGGGATCGGTGGTCCCATTGTACTTAGGGATTTCCGGCATACAGAATTTCTTCGGAAGGGGTTTCAGAGCCGCACTTTGTGGTAACGACTTTTGCACAAACTTCTTTGAGTCCATCCCTTTTAAAATCGGCGGTGCCCCGGTATTTGGTCAACCAGGAGTTGTACGTTTCTACTTTTTTATCATTTTCTTCAATTTTCTTTTCTCCTGATTCAATTCGTTTGGTGAGCTCCTCGAGCCTTTTCATAAAAGTGGGGTCAGTTCCTGATTCTTTGGCGTTTGACCTTTCTAGCACTGGTTCGGTTTGGTGAGCGACTTTCGGTTCGACCCCACCCGATGTTCGATGATGATTTTTTGTAGTTGTGCAATAGCGGCTTGTTGAGCTTATAATATCTCGAATATTACGTGGAGGCTGAATCCTCCATCTCGTCCGTTCTGCTTACCTCGACCACCAGATCGGTCTTCTCTCCGTACGCTCCCTTCCGGATCTGCGCCCAAATTTGCATTTAAGGTGATATGCGAACTAACGTTGACTGGGTTGGCAATTGGTGCTCCCTTGAGATCAGCCTGAGGCACCTCGACCCCTGGAGCAGCTGCATTGTCATTTTCCCCGTGAAATCTGAGGCCATTGTCACCATGTGTGGGAGCTGTTTGTGAGTTTGACATGTCTTATCCTGAAAAGCAAAATACTTACGAGAGCAAGTGTAAAATAATGTGTGTTATCGGAATCAGTATTGAACAATCACTATTATCCTTAGCCCCACGGTGGACGCCAAACTGTTTACCCTAAAATCTGGATAACAATTGGACTTACATTGTGGTTTTAAGGATATGTGATTTCACTCAACACTAATTGATAAATATGGATGTAAATGACAGAATTGAATTATAAATAAATCAATCTGGTGTTCAAATAAAGCTCCAGTCCTCGAGTCAAGACACTCTCGAACTGATAAGTGCAAAAACAATAGAAAATGGAACAAACTGATGAAAAATAATGTAAGTGAGAAAAAAGGGTTGTTTTGCTATAATTCATGTGAATGATGATGGGTTACAAATGATTAGAACTCTTCTTTATATAGCCGAGGAATTCTACTTATGGTATAACTCTAATTACAGTAGGAAATCACATAATTAGCTAATTAACCGCTTCTGATTTGATCCGTTCCGAGATTTATGCCATGATCCTAGACCAGTTACGGATATCTCGCTCTTGCGTTATTAAGTCATCTCCGATATTACTCGGTGTCTGTCTCTCTTGACTTCGATAGCTACCAACCTCGATCTCGAAAGGGACTTCGATCTCGAACTCGATGCCTCAGCTTTGTGATTTATTCGAAGCCGACCTTCGATGCAACACTCTGGTCTCGATTAGATAGTGAAATCGGATGGCCCCGATTTCAACCGTATACAAAAACAGTGAGAACTCACCAATAATTGGGGATATTGATGTTTTTGGTATGAAACGTTTATTAAATTTTTTAATCTTTGGTCACATCCTGTTCTTAGAAAAGTAAACATCTCAAGGTATCGATATTTCATATCACTATATTAGATTCTCAGATGAGCATTTTATTAAATTTGCAGACAAAAATTAAATAAAAGAATCAAAGAATAAGTTGGTAGGAATAAAGTTCACATTCTGTTAGGTCTATATCTATAATGGGCTTTGTCAGTTAGATATGTTGAATTAAAAATTAGACTATGAGTTGGAATTAGTGCCTGTCGTTTTATATCTAATTTTTAAAAATTAGGTTATGAGTTGGAATTCTGCAATATGTGCTTGTGACATCTAAAACTTTAATTTTATAGCTAGCAGATATATACAGTATTTAATTTCAGCTATGTTTGAGTACGTCATATGTGCGTTTAAATGAACTCACAATTGGGCAGTAGTTATAGTATAATTATAAAAATTGTTGGTAAAATCAAACCATTGACCTCCAACCGATCACTAGGCATTCGCAATGTTAATCGACTGCATACAAGGTCACTAATGAAGGACCTTGGGTCACGAACATTCATGGAATGGGACTATGGGATGAGAGGAGAGTGAGATATTGAGTCCCACATAGGTGATACATCAGAAATTTTGAGTAGTTTTTGCTGATGCCCGATGGAACTATAGGGCCTTCCTACTTCGAGACATTCGAGAGAGAAAAGGAGGTCACATATGACCGTTTCTGTAATTGGTATTGGCCTATGAACAGTCAATGACCAAAAAACTTGATCCATCAAGAGTGTTTAAGTAATATTTTGTCATATAAAAAGAGGGTCGACTGTTGGGAATGATGGAAAACTGAGCAAAAAGGAATATACTTCAATGTTTGAATCTCGGGCCTCGACTATAAGTGCAAAGACAAGACAGGAAATATATGATATTTTCCAGAATTATTGTAGAAAAAGAGATTGTCTTTAACTAGAAAATTTAAAACAAATGCAGGGAAGCTAAAAGAGATATTATGTAGAAGGACTCATTTTATTAACTGAAAGTGGCGTGCCTTTTATAGGCTTACAAGCTCATAAAGATAATATCTATCCATAACACTCACTTGACTAAAATCTAGAAAATGACCAGAAAAACAGCAACCAAATTAGAAAAAATTAGCAACTAACCTAAAGACTCTGCCAACTCTAGTAGAAGACTTATTCAACTCACAGTAAATACCTTCATCCAGCCAATAAACTTAAAAGAGTTTTTGAATCAGTTCCCAACACTCACCCTTGATTCAAAATCACATACACCAAGTCATAACACAAAGTAATTGTGTTTTGCCTGAGGAAGTGCTTTAGTAAGAATATCTACTGCTTGCTCATCAATGCTGTAGTGCTTCAACTCAATCAGCCCCTTTGCAACTAGTTCATGAATGAAATGATGTCGAATGGCTGCTGATTGCTCTTCAGTGCTGCAGTGCTTCAACCCAACAGCTCCTTTGCAACTAATTCACGAATGAAATGATGTCGAATGTCTATGTGCTTCGACCTTCCATGAAATACAGGATTTTAGGTCGTTACAATTGCTGATAAATTGTCACAGAAGATTTTTGTTGCTTCGTTTTTCTCTTGATAAAGATTTGCAGGTATCTTCCTTACCCATAATGCTTGGTATGCTGATGACGTTGCTGCAACATATTCTGCCTCTGAAGATGACAACGCCGTTGTTGCTTGTTTCTTTGAGCTCCAAGTAATAACTGCAGAACCAAAAGTGAAAAAATTCCCAGAGACACTCTTCCTATCATCCAAAGATCCTGCCCAGTCACTATCCAAAAAGCCATACAGATTAAAACTAGAACATCGAGAGTACCATAATCCAAAATCCATAGTTCCAGCAACATAGAGCAAGATTCTTTTAGCTGTTCCAAGATGATGCTTTGAAAGTTTATGCATAAACCTCGACATAACTCCAACAGAGAATGATATATCAGGACGGGAGTGAGTCAAATAAATCAGGCCTCCAACTAAGCTTCTAAAATAGCTTCCATCAACTTTTTCAGTACCATCTTCAAGTTGCAGCTTCTCATTTACATTTATAGGAGTTGGCACTGTTTTTCAATTAAGAATATTGAACCTTTTGAGCAAATCAATGTCATACTTCCTTTAATGAAAATTCCATCTTCACCTTGTTTCACTTCAAGTCCAAGAAAATAGTATAACAATCCCAAATCTGTCATTTCAAACTTATTCATCGTGGAAGATTTGAAATCACATATAACAGAGTACGTTGAGCCCATATATATATATATATCATATCATCAACATACAAACATACAAACAGAAAATCATTTTTTTCATACTTCTTCACATATAAAATTGGTTCATTCTTACTTCTTTCAAATCCATTTTCTCTGAAATAGGAGTCGATTTTGCTGTACCATGCGCGCGGAGCTTGTTTAAGCCCATAAACTGCTTTCTTCAGCTTGTACACTTTGTTTTCCTTTCCTTTCTCTACATAGCCATCTGGTTGGGCTACATAGACTTCTTCTTCCAAGTCTCCTTTAAGGAGCGCAGATTTAACATCAAACTAATAAACCTTCCATTTTAATTGTAAATCTAATGCTAAAAGGATTCTTACCGTTTCAAAACAAGCAACTTGAGAAAAAGTTTCGTCAAAGTCAATACTTTGTTGCTGCGAATATCCTTTTGCTACCAATCTGGCGTTATATTTCTACACACTCCCATCAACATGGTATTTTGTCTTGAACACTCATTTTATTACTATAACATTTTTTCCATCTGGAAGATCCACCAAATCCCATATTTCATTTTTCCTTATTGTGATAAGCTCTTCTTCCATTGCACACCTCCATTCCTTTTTTATTGAAGCTTCTTCAAAGCTAGCTGGATATGCACCAAATAAAGCAAAAGTACATGTTTCATAAATATCTGAAGTAATCTAGTCTTTTATGGAGGAGTCTCATCAGAATCTTCTTAGTCGGGTGCCATCAATGTTGAGTTGCTTCCAACTAGAGTGATGTTACTGGAACTTTCTGAAGAGTGGCTTGGTGTATGAATAAAAGGATGACTTTCTACTTCACTAGGAAAAACTTCATCTTCCATTACAGCTTGTGAAATTTAACTGGTGCTTTCCCATTTCCAACATGAGTTTTCATCAAATACCACATCTCTCCTGATAATCACTTTGCCATTTGTAGGGTTATATAATTGAAAAGCTTTGGATTCAGAGCAATATCCAATAAAGATGTATTTTTCAGATTTTCCATCAAGCTTTTGATGATGTTGAGAATCTACAAAAGCATATGCAATACAACCAAAAATTCTCAAATAACTTACCCACGACTTTTTACCTTTCCAAGCTTCAACTGGTGTTTGACCCATGACTGCTCTTGTAGGAGACATATTGAGCAAATAAACTGCAGTATGAATTGCCTCAACCCAAAAATGATTCAGAAGATTCTTTCTCTTCAGCATGCTTCTGGCCATCTCTACTACAGTTCGGTTCTTTCCCTAAGAAATTCTATTTTTCTTCGGAGTGTAAGGTGTAGTCAATTCCTTGTGAATGACATTATCTTCACAAAACACGTTAAACTCTTGAGATACAAACTCACCTCTTCTGGATGTACGAAGAACCTTAATTTTAGTACCAATTTGTTTCTCAACCAATACCTTGAATTTTTTGAAGTTTGCAGAAGGTTTTGATTTGAACTTCAAAAAATATACCTAACTCATACGACTAATCATCTGTGAATAGTAGAAAATATCGAGAACCAGCAAGCGGTTGCGTATTCATAGGGCCACACAGATCTGCATGAATAATTTCAAGACAACTAGTAGCTCTTCAAGATTTTCGTACAGGGGAGGATTTTCTGTGTTGCTTGCCATATATACAACCTTCACACACATTTTCAACAGATTTTATGTTTGGAAAACCATGAACCATCTTATGTTGAATCAACAACATCAATCCGTTCATATTCAAGTGTCCAAAATGTAAATGCCACAACTTAGATTATTCAAGATTTCTTTCACTAACCAATGCTTGTTCTAATTTTGAAATTTCAAGAGGAAACATTTTGTTCTCTGTCATATGAATACTTGCTAAGATTTGACCCGTCTTTTTTATTTTTAATAATACATAATCCATCATCAAACAAGACAGAGAATCCATTATTCAATAATTGCCCAACACTTGGCAAGTTATGAGCCAAACTAGGAGCAAAGAGAACATTTTGAATAAGTTTTACTTTACCTTGACTCGTTTGGACAGCCACAGTACCTTCACCTTCAACATGTATTTCTTTATTATCTCTGAGCCAAATTTGCCTCCTTTTTGTCTCATCCTCCTAGAGCACCTCTCCCACCACGTCCTTGTGTTCTTTGCTCTGGTGACTTCTCATTCTGAATTGGGGACTCTTCCTTAACTTGAAAAGCTTGTTCTTCATTCTTCTAAATCGACTTGTTTATTCGTGACTCATGAGATTGAAAAGAGCCCATTAGTTCATCAAACAAAAACACAGATAAGTCTTTTAATTCCTCAATGGCTGCAACCACATGATCAAACTTTGGAGGTAAACTTATTAAAACTTTTGCAACTACTGTTTCATCACTTACCTTTTCACCATATGATTTCATTTGACTTACAATCCCAGTAACTCTTGATAAAAAGTCTTGCACGGATTCTTTATTTTTCATGAACAATGTTTCAAAGTCGCGGCGAAGAGATTGTAGTTTTATAGTAATTGCCTTTGAAGAACCTTGAAGAACAAAGCTTTGGCATCCTTCTTTCTGACTTCTTTTAATATCGTCTCATCCTCTGCATCCGGCTCTTCCACATCAATGAACCCATCTTCAACTAAGTCCCACAACTCTTGAGACTTAAACAAGGTCTTCATTTTGATACTCCAAAACTCATAATTTTTGCCGTTGAAGACGGGTATGAGCGGTTGTGAAGAAGAGGAAACAACATTTTCTGCCATACCTTTTTGTTTTTCTTGGATTTCACTCCCTCGTGTGTTTCTCGGCTTATCCCTATATCGCCCAGTCAAAGACCGAACACAGGCTCTGGTACCACATTGTAGAAAAAGAGATTTCTTTAACTAGAAAACTTGAAACAGATGCAGGGAAGCTAAAAGAGATATTTTGTAGAATGTCTCATTTTATTAACTGAAAGTGGCGTGCCTTCTATAGGCTTACAAGATCATAACACTCACTTTACTAAAATCTAGGAAATGACCAGAAAAACATTAACCAAATTAAAAAAAAATAGCAACTGACCTAAAGGCTCTGTTAACTCTAGTAAAAGACTTATTCAACTCACAGTACATAAATTCATCTAGCCGATAAACATAAAAGAGTTTTTGAATCAGTTCCCAACAATTATAAGAGGAGAGGAAGATGAAGCGTGGTAATTATAATTTTCCAGATTTTGTTAATGATGTTTATCTTCGACTGAAGAATCAACATCAACACGACCGAGTAGATTTTGTCTATGTTGATGAAGTTCAATATCTCCCACTGAGACATATTGATCTTCTCAAATATGTTTGTGGGAATGTCAATGAAGGCTTTATTTTCTCTGGAGATACAACACAGACAATTGGCAGAGGGGTAGATTTTAGATTCGAAGATGTTCGAAATCTATTCTATAAGGATTTCATCTACGAAAAAGATAAAGGATATGTCTCACTTCTTTTTAAGTCGATAAAGGATACTCCATTTGGCCAAGAGTGTAATTACTCTGATTCATTATTACTTCCTCAGTCTATTGATGTCTTAGAATCTGAGACAAGTCTTACATATAGTGTGGTTCTAATGTTTCTAAACCCTAAGCCTAGAGTTGATGAAAATGCAGTTATAATTATTTTTAGAAATATTTAGAGGAGTCCGGAACCAAAATATGGTTCTTTTGGACTCAAAGAACCATAATGTGTGGAAAAAAACCTGGTGATCATTTTATATATAACACCCTTTTAAAGGGCGCTATACCTCAATGACCGTTTATCCAGTTAAGTATAACGCCCTTTTAAAAGGCACTATATTCGAACGTCAAAAGAGCGGGAAGGTATAACGCCCTTTATTAAGACGCTATAGTAAGACGCTATAGTATATCGTCTTAATAAAGGGAGCTATACCTTCCTAAAGAGCCGTCCCTTCCCTTTCCCCACCAACAGAAAATGATCCCCCCTATTGTTGATGAAAAAAGCTTGAGTGGAGTCCACTGGTCCCACAAAAAGTATAGATTCTCGGTCCCATGTCCTAACTAAGGCGTTGTCTCGGAGTGAGTTACTCGTTTCGGCTCCAAATCACCAAAATTTCAAATTTCCAAAAACATTAAATTGAGGTATTCCGACTTAGTTTTTGTTAAAACTCGTATAAAAATGCATATTAGTTGTTTTTAATGTGCTCTATGTTATTTTTTGATTGTTTGGCGATTTAATTAATTTGTTATGTTTTATCCGGACTATAGTATTAGTGTTCCAAAAAAGTTAGTAAAATAGAAAAATTATTATTAGTTGTTAAAAAAATATTAATTAGTTATTTTTTACTGTGGTATATGTATTTACATGATTGTTTTGTGATTAAATTTATTTATTGTTTTTATCCTGTTTGGATTATTTATTTGCTAAAAGACTAGTAAAATAGATAAATTGTTACTTTAGTTCCCTGTAGTGGTATCTTATGGCCTAATGTAATGCTCATATTTGTAATGTAGTTCCGTTTTAGCGTAGTAAAATGTAGTGTCCTTTAGCATAGTATCCTTGTAGTTATTGAATTTAATCATTTAAGTATCTTTTATACCCAAAAATACGTCAAAACGTTGATAGTTCAAACACAAAATCTCTCCAATTCTAGTAAACAAACATAAGAAAATAACATGAGAAAACAACAATATTTGTCAAACTAAGTATTGTTATATGAATATTTAATAATTAAATCCTGTATAGTTATGAAAATTAATTATTTAATTTTATTATTGTCAAAAATAAGTGAGTAACAAGCAAACATATAAAATACTAAAATGAATATATAGTATAATAAAACTAACATATACAATAATAAACTAACATATAAAATAATAAATTAACATATAAAATAACAAACCTGTTGAGTGATAAATGAGGGAAATTTTCTCATCATGAACACAAGAATTCAGGACACATTGGTGTTACTGGGCCTCAAATATCGAGTCCAAAACTAAAATGTGAATATCTAATAACTAAATCCTGTATAGTTATGAAAGTTAATTATTTAATTTTATTATAGCCAAAAATAGGTGAGTAACAAAAAAACATATAAAATAATAAAACTAACACATTTAAGTAACATATAAAATGTAAAATTATAATATTAAAAATGTATCAACCTAATTAACAATATCGAATAAAATTCAATATTAAAGGTATTGCAATATATTAAAGCAATGAAAAAGAAAAATAATGTAAATAATATTTTTCAATTTACAGTAGACGTCACGGAGGTTCCGCCTTTGCATCCCAGACCTGCCTCGCTTGAGCTACTATTGATGCAGGCCGAGCATTGGTCTTCCTACATATGGGAGGGACAGTTATTGCCCCAGACATTCTGCGCCAGAAGAGTAGACAATATGTGGGACTTTCTCCATCTCCGTATAGTCAGACGGCTCATGGATACGGGTTTTTATAGGATTGTTGAGAACGGCCGGCTGCAGCTGGATTGGTCATTGATCACGACTTTGATAGAGCGGTGGCGACCGGAGACGCACACATTCCATTTTCCCATTGGCGAGGCCACTATCACACTGCAGGACGTGGAGGTTCTGTAAGGGCTGTCGATTGATGGACATCCTGTTGCTTTGCCGCATGCCATCAGAGAGTATATTGGTTTGTAGTACCTGGAGATGTTGCAGCGACTCACCGGTCTCCAGCCAGCGGATGAGGATGCATTGATTGGGGCTAGTCGTTTGCAGTTGACGTCCGTCCGGCTGCATCTGGAGGCGATGCATGCTGACATCACGGATGATACACCGGATCTTCATGTTAACTGGTACACGAGGTTGTTGTTGCTGCTTATGTTTGGAGGGGTTTTGTTCCCGAACACTTCAGTAAACCTAGTCACCTTGAGATTTCTTCATCATCTTGAGCGGATATATGATTTACATGATTACAGCTACGGTGTTGTTGTTCTCGGTTACTTGTACAGGCAGATGTGCCGGACGAGCATGGGCACCTAGCGAGATGTTGCCGTATTTTTGCCGCTGCTGCAGGTGAAAACATAGTCCAATACTCTCTTCATTATGACATACCTAGTAAAAATATACCTTAAATTTTACTTCCACATCGTATATTAAGTTTGGGTCTAGGAGCGGTTCCTGCAGTTGCAGCCACCTCTACCACCCTTCACTCCAGATGCACCACCTCTGTTTCTCCCTTTAGCTAGGAGATGGGTTGATAAGCAAGGATATGGACAGGAGTATGAGGCTCGACATAATATCCCCTATTGCAGGGATTTGTTGTTTGTTGGAGGGCGCACAAGTAAATGTATACTTAAGTTTACTTAGCCTGGCTTTATATGTGTTGCGTATACTCACGGTTCCAGTTTTTACATAATAGTTCATTTGGAGGCCATACAATGATGAGCTAATAGCTAGTTTTCCCGATTATTGCTCGACCGGCCGAATTATGTGGAGCTCTTCCGTCCCATTGATGTGTCTCGATATTATCGAGCATCATGCCACAAGAGAGTCCTTTGCCAGTTTGTTCGACCGTAACTTGTACCTCCACCGTCCGTTGGCATATGACACATTACCAACTAGATGATCGTTCCAGGGTGGAGCAGACATATGTGGCATGGTTAGAGGCGCAAATGATACTTAGGACCAGCGACATGACCTGATTTCATCCCCCTCCACCTGACCGGATGGATGGTGAGCATGACTATATGGGCTAGTACCGCAGCGTTACCCGACTTTTCATCGGGAATCCCATTCATCGCGCGGTCGTTACGTTCCATACGTCGGGAGGCACGAGGCACTGGTATGTTATTTGGTATTCTTACTTATAACGTTGTCTTAGTGTTCCATAATTTATATTTTACATGTTCTGCAGGCTATTGGCCTAGATCTGTTCTACCAGTTTGGACTGCAGATGCAGCAACATACCGGCAAGGGAGCAACCGCTTTGCACGAGTATGGCCGGCAGGTTACAGATATGGCTTCACGGACATTGAGGCGAGCCCGAGATGATGAACGCTTAGGATACGAGGTTGATTATGTGGTGCCAGAGCAGTACCATCGTGGGCCAGCAGTGGAGCCGGAATGTGGTCGACGTGGCAGGACTGCCCAGAGAGGTAGAGGGGTCCCACGAGGTCGCGGGGGTCAGCAAGGGGGCGTTGAGGCACTTGTGGAGGATGTTGGAGTTGATCAGTCGGGTGACCATACCGAGCCAGACCATTCTCCTAGTGATATGCCTTCGTTCAGCCTTCAGCTTATTCTAAGGACTTGGCAGGTGACCCCGTCAGCTCCATTGTTGATCGCGGGCACGACCATTACGCGACACGAGTGGGATCAATATTTTCCTGGTCCTTAGAGCCATCGACGATTGTTGATGATCGTCTGACACGAGATGTGGATAGTGGGCGTCGACTTAGTTATGGCTCATCATCAAGCGATGATGAGGATCTTTCACAGGCGAAGGTTTGTTTGTATTACTATTATTTATATTTTTTTTATCTCATTGATTAGTCATAATATCTAAAGCCTTTTTTTAAGGCATCATCCTCGATACTGACATGGCTGAGAAGGATGATTATATTAAGGAGCCCGATGAGACCATGGTAAGACAATTTAAATTTTTGTGACTGAACACGTACATTACTAATATATATTTCATATACTAAAATATCTTATTATTTTGTAGGTTACTGATGGATCGACGACCCCCTCTACCGAGCCTACCAGCCATACTGACTATCATGATGTAGTGCATTCTCGGATAAAGAGGCGACGTGATGCGGATGACCCTGATTGTGTAGCCGGGCAGGATTGGATGCGCCTCAGGCCAACGACTGCTTTAAAGCATACATGATGTGGGACACATTGATTTTTTTTATTTTATGTGCATATGACATTCGTTGAATAATAGCAACAATTTTTATTGTTTACATTATATGTGCATAATGTTTTTATTTCTCGGGTTCTTTGTTATTTTAATACTACAACACAAACACAAACATAACAACTGAACATAATTTAAATTCAGTACAACTAATAAAAATACATGACACGGAAAACATATAGATAAAATACTACACTCAACACATAAATGTGTTTGTTTAGTCACTATCACCCATTATTCTCTGCTTCAACCACTTAAATTTCTCTTCCAATCTATGTCGAGTGGGAGGGACAACCTAAGTTTCTACCACAGACGTTGGACGTTCGAGTCCCATATTGTTCTAGAAATCAAGAAAATGGTCTTATTGATGATAGCGATGAAATATGAGAAATGTGTGTCAATTGGGGCCTAGATTACGAAGCCCTTGCTCCTGCAAGGTGCGTACACGATCTTGACAATGAAGATGAAGATAGTGACATTGAAATTGTGCCAGACAACGGCGATAATGGTGAATAAGAATTATTTTTTTTAATGGGGTTTATGTTAAATTGTTGTACTGAAGTATTAATTCTAAATATCAATAAGACTTAACTGAAATGGAAACACAATTTTATTTCATACATTCTGCAAGATGAACAAGTGCATGCACTTTTCACAACAAATTACGGAAATAAAATACTACGTGTATCCTTGATAATTGGGCACATTGAATGAACTTCCATTAGGAGCTAAATTACCACCGCTACCCAAACCAGCTGAAGAACATTTATGATGGTCTTGTCTTGTTTGCGAGCATATGTCACAGTTACGCGCATAAACGGTATCACCAATATCCATTTGGTTCCATAAACACGTTCTTTTTTGCACTTGTCATTGACGTATGTACTCCTTGATACACACAATTTTAAATGGTTCCGGCGGAATAATGCTTAACACCCACTAGCTGCAACTGCCCATTATAGGTGTTTTAGTATGCAACAACACTATATTCTTTATCAACGTAGTTGGTTTCCGCAAAACCTGTATATTAAAAACACTTCATGGCATGTGAGCACGGTATGTGGTAGATGGACTATTTTCCACAAGAGCATAACCTTCTGGTTTCATTTATGGTGTGTGTATTTATTCCCCCGGTTTTGATGGAGAACCGTACGAACTTCAAAAATATTTTGTTCGTTTCAATACTATAAATATGAATGTCAATGTGCTCGCCGCCTATATTTCTCAAATCTTTTCATTGGTATTGGAATAAATTCAACACCCCTTTCCATCAATGAAGATGCACCTCTAGCCCTTTCAATAAACCTCTCCTCCATCTGCTTGAGTGACATCCGCATCCTGGCAGTGATACACAATCCATGTGCAGACTTTAATAACCCGTTGAAAGACTCTGACATATTTGTAGTCAGAATTCCCCATCTTCTGCTACCATCCGCATGCAAAGTCCACTTGTCAAGCTCATGTTGCATCAACCAACGATATGCTCCTTCGTCTTCCTGCCTGATAGATTCCATGCGCCTCCTGAATTTACACTCTTGGTGATCTGTTGCAGCCATCCACATTAAATCATGAAAATACTTGTTGGGATATGCCTTCTAGAAATTAGCCTTCAAGTGCCTCACACAGTAACGGTGGTAGGCATACGGTTCCTGCCATGCATGGTCAGATAGTAGCAAATACTGAATGCTGTCTGACAACGTGCTCCTTCAAGAGGTTCAAAAATATTGTCCACGTCTCTTGGCTTTCATTGGCACAAATAGAAAAAGCTAGGGGAAATATAATTCCATTAGCATCTATTCCAATGGTGATCAACAACTTAATATCATACTTTCTACAGACATGAGTGCCGTCTATGGATATTACCGACCGGCAATGCAGAAAACCATCAATTGCCGGTTTAAATGCCCAGAACACATGTTTGAATATATGTTCTGGTATTCCCGGACTCCGCTCAAGCTTCCATTCAACAACAGTCCTGGGGTTAAAGTGTTGCAATGCGGCCATGTACCTGGGTAGAGATGCAAAGGAATTATCCTAGTTACCATAAACAATTTCAAACTCACGTTTGTGCCCGAGAAATGTCTTTCTTTTGGTAATGGTACACCCATATTCCCGGTGGACAGATGTTATACACTCTTTGATCTTATATCTTATGGATGCTTCAATGTATGGAATCAAGACAAGATAAATCAAGTCAACATTCAAGTTAAAATGATTCCCGCTGAATTTGTCTATTTCACAATTGTGGGTGCCAATGTATTTACCCACAACCCACATATTTGTTTTCTTTTTCCTCGCACGCAGCATCAAATTACAACCCATAAACCATCTACGTTACATAACCTTGTATACATCCGGAGATGACTCTACTACCATGATCTCACGACACTCTTTTATGTTATACATTCGCACCGCCCTACTTAGGCGCGCTTTATCAAGAAAAATCATGCCTTTTGACAACACTGTTGCTCTATATTCATCCCACATTGCTGTCCGAATTTCATCAATATACCTTGTGAGGGCATCCACATCCGGTATACTTGGAAAATGATTATGGAATCTACCTTTAATGAAACGACACGTGGGACTCGTAGACTCTTGTTCTAACGGGAAGTGGAGCATGCACCTCTCGTCAAATCAGTTTCAGCATTCTCTTCCTCCTCATCATCACCCTCATCAGGTAAGGGTGTGTCATCTCCAGACTCGTTGACATTATTGTCATAATTACTATTCTCTTCATGACTCTGCGGTTATGCCATAACCCAATTAAATATGTCGTCTTCAGACAATTGAGTAAGGGCAAGACTTTCAAGTTGCTTGTTTTCACTACACAACCAACAAAATAATGAGTTACTCAAATTGATCACAAATTTTACATATAACTTTATCGCTTCACCTACAAATCATAATGTGTTGACATACCATGATGGACATTATCTGTTGGTGATGACTACCGGATAGACCACCATGATCCAACACACCAGAACTAGGCATATTTTAGTTGGGCGTTGGTTTATAACTTGTAAAATTCATATCTGGACGGTACCCCTGTGGAATATATGAGTGTTAATACAAATTCAATACATCAAAATTAAACATCGTATCATAAAGGAAAATTGAAGTTTACCACTCGTCTTGTGGATTATGTAACTGGGAGAGAAATGTTTTCCTCGCTCCTCATTTGCCAGTAGAGATAAGTTTAGATCAGGCCAAACTCTTTCAGCTGGAACCTGTTCGGATAAAACTGAGGGATATCTGTACTTTCTGCAACCTCATTATTGCGAACGTCTTCAGCTTTGACGTACATTTCCAACATTTTTATCACAAGAACTTTTCGGTACTCATCCGGAGTCCTCAAAAAATCTCTCAGAGTTTCATCGTCCTCGATTTTAAAACTCAGCATAACAAGCAACCCTTTGCGCAGTAAAAAACACAGATATCTTCCGGTTACTTTAAGGTTCACCGAACATTTGCTTACACTCATTTTTTTACATAACAACGATACAAATGTATCATACTCCATTGTAAGTGACAAGTTAACATGACATTGTGGAGATAAATTATAGCTTACTGAGTTATTCTCTACCACAACCTCACCTCCAATATAATGAAACCCTAATTCTTCGCTCTTCAGACATTATGACAAAATGCAAAACAACTTAATGAAGAAATATTTCAAAAGGAACAATTATGAATGGATTTTTACAAAATCATTAACCTCTTCAAATAAGGCAAAAACTAGTCTGGGGGTACAATTATTTGAGGTATAGCGCCTTAAATATGGGCTCTATACCTAGTTGAA
This sequence comes from Nicotiana paniculata, assembly GCA_005239505.1. NCBI lineage: Eukaryota > Viridiplantae > Streptophyta > Magnoliopsida > Solanales > Solanaceae > Nicotiana > Nicotiana paniculata. The sequence goes on from MDKI01017324.1 coordinate 73,616, forward strand.
TTATTGTTATGTCAGTTAAGCCTAGAAAAATTATTGGTGGGCTCACATAATATACATATAGTGCCTTTCAAAGATTCTTTATATATATAGCACCTTTTAAAAGGGCGCTATACTTAACTGGAAAAACGGTCGTTAAGGTATAACGCTCTTTAAAAGGGCGTTATACATAAAATGGTCACCAGGTTTTTTTACCCACACATTATGTTTATTTGAGTCCAAAAGAAACACATTTTGGTTCGGGACTTATATTTAGAGTACTAGGGGAAAAATAATAGGTTTTGGTGTAGAGCATGTTATATTAGTGCGTGATGAGTCAATGAATAAGGAAGTCTCAGATTATATTAGAGGGAAAGCTCTTATTTTGGCTATTGCTGAATAAAAAGACTTGGAGTTTCAAGATGTATTTCTGTACAATATTTTTGAGTCGTAGCCACTTAAAAATAAGTCAACGTAGTCTATTTGGTTCAGGAAGGAACAAGGTACACTGATTTATTCCTTCCCAGGTTTCTCCGAAGAAAACCATAGTGTCTTGTGTTATGAACTAAATCGGCGTTATGTTTCTATTACCAATACAAGGTAAAGGTTTTGGATGAAATTTCAGAAGAATGCAATGAGCCCATGTTTGACTATTGGAGAAGGTCGAATCTAGTGGAAACATTGGAGATAGATGATTCGCTTGTACGAACTATGCAAATTTCGAGCACTCTGGAGGAGTGGAAGTCACAATGAATGAAGCTCTTTTGGGATAAAAAATATAAGAAGGCACACATGTGTTTTGAAAAAGCAGGAGACAGGATTTGGCGGGAAGGGCAAAGGTAGCTTTATTTAGGGCAGATACAGAGCGAGTTCGTGATTCGGACCTAGAAGAGGTTTGCACCTACCTATGTAAGGCTTCTAGATATTTCATTCCGTTGAAAAGTAATCAGCAGCATAGTGTTTCTATTACTCTGGGGATTGTGAACGAGCAAAAATATTTACTTGCATTGGAGAAGTGTGGAGAACCTAAATTGAGAATAGTTGCCGAGTGTTTCACTAAAGTTGTAGAAATTGCTCGCCTAGAAGGAAATATTTTTCGTAAAGGAAGGAATTTTGACAAGACATCATCACACTTCCTTTTATGTTCTCTCCAACTCCCCTATGGGCGCCAGGAAGTAAAGGTTGGCCTCCAATGTCAATTCGCACAAGAAGAAAGACTTTTGGAGGAGGCTATCTCATTTGCAAGGCGTGGGTCCAACTTTGGAACGATGCAATGTGGTTGAAATTTTGTCAAAAAAGTCAAGTGAGTGGCAAAAAAAATCAAGTGAGTGGTCTATCCTGAAGCACATATTCATTGCGTCTCCAACCACAGTCCAAGGCGGAATGAGTAGTTAGACAAGCCTATAGCATTCGAGTTAGATAAGACAGAGTGAGTAGTTAGTAATTTATGTATGAGCTACTAGCATTGTTCACTTTTTTTGCTACCTTACTAAGGTCAATTGTAAAGGAGGAGAAGTCCTCTATCCAGAAACTTCTGTTGAGCGATCCACCATAAGAATGTTTAAGAACATTTTTCACTCCGTAATGGAGGCCAAGGTTTATATCCTCCTCCATGTACTAATTTTTTTGTGGTGTTAATAAACTGGTAGTGGTCGTGGCCTAACCCCCCACCAACATGGTGGTTTTTGATGAAAAAAAAAATGTTTATTGCATCTCAGAAATATGATTGTCTAATTGGTCTAATATTATGTTCCGAAAAATCCTTGATGTTTATTTTAAAACTATTGCAGTAAAATATGTTTGAAATGATGAGGTAGCATTCGAAATACAGAGTCTAGAAAAACTAATCTCATGCAGCCAAGTTAGTATTATGGGTGTTAAGGGGACGGGCCATTTCGGGCCGATCTTGGCAAAAAAAAGCCAGGTCGATCTCGGTACCAGTCTTGTTATTGGAATGCGATTACTAGTTTTAACGGGTCCCGGTTCCGGTCCAACCGGTTAAAATTTGGCCCCTTATGGTACAAGGCTAAAAATATGGAGTCAAGCTGGGCTGGGTTTTAAAAAAAAAATTTAATTTATATAATAAAATATAATTTTATTTGAATGTTATGAATATTCTAATTAACAAAAAAATAATTTTAATTTAAAAAAAGTGAAAGTAAAAGTGCAATATCCTTTAAAAAAAATATTTGGATAAAAAAATTCAAAGGCTTAAGAGCTTTATATTTCATTAAGATAATATCAGAGATCTGTTAACTTATAATTTAAAAGTTCTTTTTTTTTTTTAATTTAAACTTCCAAATAAAGCTTACATTTTACAATAATTAAATTAAAGTTAAAAAAGGGTACATTCAAATTTGGTTATAGTCTTTCAACGTTTGTGTTGCCCTAGTAAGTTCTTCATAGTCAATATGAACTTCATGGCCACCTTCTGGGGGAGAGGGGGAGTGTTAAATTCAGATTAGTAATCATTGTTAATATATTTCCAAGTTGCTCGTCCTCCGATTTATCTATATCATATCGACCTTGATTTCTTCATTATGATCTAATCCCTCTCTTAATCATACTAGAACTTCCAAAGTGTTTCTTCCCAATGAGTGACGAGTGTCTCCTAACAACTGCATTGATTGACTAAATGCAGTCTTTGATGCAACGGTTGAAATCGACACATTTAGCACATTTCGAGTCATTTCCAAAAGAATGAAAAATTGCTTTTTATTTTTTTTCCACCATGACAATAATTGTAACGACCCAATTTTATTATAGGCCGTGATGGCTCCCAATACCGTTGTTAGGCAAGCCAACACTAATAAATCTAGTGTTTTCCACTTTAAATATGTTTGCAAAGTGAATAACATTCCTCATTGATAACGGTTTTATAAATTTACAGCTGTAAAGTAATTAAACAAAAGCAATTGAGTTCAAATCGAAGTCAGAACAATAAATCCAAAATTATAAATCTACTAACGTGTGTCAAGACCTGGTGTCACAAGTATGTGGGCTACTAGCAGAATATACAAAGAATACTAGTCTATTGTCTGAAGAAAATAGACAGAAATATAAATTCTAAAGAGAGACTCCGACTGTTGTTGAACGGCTTGGAAGGGTAGCTCACCGTGTAGTCTTGAGCTAGGAGTCAAGCGTGCGTGCCAGACTGGTAACTAGATGCACCTGCCTCAAGTCCTGCACGTCAAGTGCAGAACTGTAGCGTGAGTACCTAAAAAATATGTACCCAGTAAGTATTTAGTCTAACCTCGAAAGAGTAGTGACGAGGGGTCGACTTCGACACTTACTAAGGGCCAAAAATATAATAATGTGAAGTTCTAATTAACCATGAAATCTACAATGATAATAGAGTTCAAAACAAGAAGTAAGTAATCAAATCCTCCTTTCAAGTAAGAATCAAATCATTTCTCTCATATATTCCTTTCACCTTTCAAGTCCTTGAAACATTATTAAATATAAAAATGGATTTTGGTATCACTATGCAGGAGTTATACTGAGGACGTACGACTCGATCCAAATATGCATAATAATATGATGTGTACTGTCGAGGTTCGAACAGACCGAACAATATAATATATCAATAAATCCTGCCGAGGCGAATGACCCGCTTCCATAAGAGTAGTGGAAGTTTACCCCGCTCGCGGAATAATATATTTGTGAAGCGGTTGAACATATAATTTCTCAATTCCTTTTTTAAAAATAATAAATTCAACGTGGAGCTTTAAATATTGAAACCCTAAACTTCCACTTTAATCCAACAACTAGTAAGTATAAACAAGCAACGACATAAACAAAGCATGGTATAAGCCTAAATCTACCCAGACATAAGCATGAATAGTAGCTACGCACGGACTCTCGTCATACCATGCGTACGTATCCCCTCACAAATAGAAGTATATATTGATTAAGTTGAACTATGGGGTTAATTTCTCTCTTACAAGGTTTGAAAAGAGACTTACCTCGTCTCAAAGCATACTTCCGGTTCAAGAATGCGCTCACACCCTCAAGACGGTGCCGGATCAATCAAAACTAATCAATACGTGCTCAAGAGTTCGTATTCCAACTATTAAAGAGGTTACCCAACCCTAAATGCAAGATTTTAAAAATTCACCCTGAGCACACGTGCCTGGTAATGTTCGAAGAAAGTTGTTACCCATAACCTTAGGAACATAAATATATGATTTTCACTAAGTTCCATAAACATTTTCGTGGTAAAATATCATTTTTATCAAAACATAGGTTTTTCATCTAAATCCATGATTTCCATAAATTTTTATGTTAAAATCTATCCATAATCTATGTATTAAACTCACATTAAGTAGAAATTACTTACCTTCAAAAGCTATATCTGAAACCCCTCCTTAAAAGATCTCAAATCGCTCAAGAGTGAAAGAAAATGTGTTAGTAATAGCCCAAGTCCCGTATTAAATGAACCCTTCTGCCCAGCGATTTTCGCACCTGCGGTCCTGCACCTGCGGCAAAATCCTCGCAGGTGCGCATCCCTCTCACCTGGCCAGGCTCTGTATCTGTGGACATATAGGGATTCTTTTACAAGCCCGTCCGCTCGTGCGATCAAGTCCCTCGCATCTGCGGTCACGCAGGTGTGCCAAATATTCTGCATCCGCGGTGGCTGGGCTTCCCTTAATGGTTCGCTTCTACAGCTCTTGGCTCGAACATGCGAGCTCGCACCTGCGGCTTGCGAACCACAGGTGCGATTATGACAGAACTGGAGCTTCATCAGCTGCTCCAAACTTCCAACTAGAATCATAAAACGAACTCGCTCGAACTCACGGAATGCCCGAAATAACATTTAAACTACGAATCGAACCCCAAAACCTATTCGATCAAACTTATGAATTTCAAGTACTTCAATTTACTCTCAAAGCGGAGAAACGTACTTAATCTACTCGGATTGACACCAAATTTTGTGTGCAAGTAATAAATGACATTATAGAACTATTCATGGCCTCAAAATTCCATTTGGACCTCAATATCACCAAAACCCGCTCCAAATCAAATTTAAAGAACTTCAAAATCCTTAAAGAACCAACTTTCGATATTAGGCGTCGAAACACTCCCGGTTCGTCCAAAACCCAAACCGAGCATACGCCCAAGTCCAAAATCATCATACAAATCTATTAGAACCATCAAATCTCGATTTCGAGGTAATTTACTCAAAATTTTCATCGAAATCAAACTCTGCCTTTGAAGGCCAACTTTAGGAACCAATTATTCTGATTTCAACCCGAACCCTTCCAAATCTCAAACTAACCTCCCCCACAAGTCATAGAATAGTAAAGCACATACGTGGAGTCTTATTTAGGGGAATGGGGATCTAGAAAGAAAAACTATTGGTCAGGTCATTACATTCTCCACCTCTTAAACAAATGTTCATCCTCAAACGGGTCTAGAATCATACATGGAGTGCTGAATAAGTGAGGATATCTGCTCCGCATGTCCTCCTCGGAATCCCATGTCGCCTTCTCGACTGGTTGGCCCCTCCATTGAACCTTTACCGCGGAAATTCTCTTGGATATAAACTGGCGATCCTGCTTATCAACAGTGGTAACTGGCTCCTCTTCATAACCCAAACTCTCATCTAGCTGAATCGTGTTGAAGTCTAACACATGTGACAATTCGGGATGATACCCCCGGAGCATAGACACGTGGAAAATCGGATGAACTCCTGATAGACTGGGAAACAAACCAAGCTTATAAGCAACCTCCCCAACTCGCCTCAACACCTCAAATGGGCCTATAGACCCTGGGCTCAACTTTCCCTTCTTCCCAAACCACATGATTCCCTTCATCGGCGAGACTTTCAAGAGAAGCTTCTCACCTACCATGAATGATAAGTCACGCGCCTTCTGATCTGCGTAACTCTTCTGTCAGGACTGGCTGTGTGAAGTCGCTCCTGAATCAACTTTACCTTTTCCAAGGCATCCTTCACCAAATCAGTAACATACAACCTAGCCTCGCAGGGCTCAAACCACGCAATAGGAGAACGACATCGCCAACCATATAAAGCCTCGATCGGAGCCATCTCGATGCTGGACTGGTTGTTGTTGTTGTAAGAAAACTCGACCAAAGGCAAGAACCGATCCCACTGTCCTCCAAAAGTCAATCACACACACTCTAAGATAATTCTACAATATCTGAACTGTTCGCTCCAACTGCCCATTAGTCTGTGGATGAAATATTGTGCTGATCTCTACACGGGTCCCCAATTCACTCTGTACTGCTCTCCGGAAATGTGAAGTAAATAGAGGACCTCTGCCTGAAATGATGGAAACAGACACACCATGCCGCCGAACTATCTCTTAGTATAAATCTGGGCCAATATCTCTGAAGTATATGTTGTCATCACAGGAATGAAGTGTGCCGACTTGGTAAATCTATCTACAATGACCCAAATTGCATAAAATTTCCGCAAAGTCCGCGACAACCCCACTAGGAAGTCTAGAGTAATTGGCTCCCATTTCCACTCAGGTATAATGATCTGCTGGAGTAGATCTCCTGGCCTCTGGTGTTCATACTTAACTTGCTGGAAATTTAGGCGTCAAGTTAAATACTAAACTATGTATTTGTTCATCTGCCTCCACCAATAATGTTTCCTCATGTCACCATACATCTTCATAGCACCTGGATGAATGAAATATCGATAACTGTGCGCCTCCTCTAGAATCCTTTCCCTCAAGCCATCAACATTAGGAACATATACATGACCCTGAAGTCGCAGGACACCATCCTCGCCAATAGAAACCTCTTTGGAACTACCTTGTAGTACCGTCTCTCTAAGAGCCAACAGGTGCGGATCATCAAACTATAGAGCCTTGATATTCTCCAATAGTGAATACTAGGCAACGACGCAAGAAAGAACTCAACTAGGCTCTGAAATATCGAACCTCACAAGTCTGTTAGCCGAGGACTGAATGTCCATGTCTAGTAGCCTCCCCTCTGCTGAAATGAATTCCAAGCTACCCATACTCTCTGCCTTCCTGCTCAAGGAATCCATGGCTACATCCGCCTTGCCCGGATGATAAAGAATGGGGATGTCATAATCATTCAGTAACTCAAGCCATCTAAGCTGCCCAAAATTGAGATCCCTTTGCTTGAATAAATGCTACAAAGTGCGATGATCGGTGTAAACCTCACATGACACCTCATATAGATAATTCCTCCTGATATTAATAACATAAACAATCGCGACCAACTCCAAATCTTGCACAGGATAATTCTTCTCATTGGGATTCAGCTGACGTGAAGCATATGCAATAATTTCCTCTCCTGCATCAATACACAACCCAAGACAATGCGTGAAGTGTCGCAATGCACATTATACATCCCCGAACCGAAAGGAAACACAAGGACGGGTGCTATGGTCAAATCTGTCTTGATCTTCTGGAAGCTCGCCTCACAATCATCAGACCAACGAAACTGAGCACCCTTCTAGGTCAGTCTAGTCAAAGGTGCTGAAATAGATGAGAAGCCCCCCATGAAACGGAGATAATAACCTGCTTACCCCAAGAATATCATGATCTTAGTCGTCGAAGTAGGACGAGGCCAATTCTGAACTGCCTCAATCTTCTTGGGATCCACCTTAATTCCCTTGCCTGAACAACTGAGTCCCGAATGAAGAAAATGACAAATGAATCAATCTAAGGCCTGAACACCTTGTTCATCAAGTCCATAGATACTGCTGGGGGTGTTAGTCAAGCTCAAGGACATCACTAGAAACTCATAATGGCCATATCAAGTACGGAAAGCAATCTTCGGAACAACTGAGTCTCAAATCTTCAACTGATGGTACCTTGATCTCAAGTCGATCTTAGTGAACACCATAGCACCCTACAACTGATCAAGCAAACCATCAATACGCTTCAACGAGTACTTGTTCTTAATGGTGAATTTGTTCAAATGGCGGTAATCAATGCACATCCACATAGTCCCATCCTTCTTTTTCACAAATAATATTGGTGCACCCCAAGGTGATACACTCGGCCTGACGAACCCCTTTGCTAACAAATCCTCAAGTTTTTCCTTCAAATCCTTCAATTATTTCGGAGCAATACGGTACGGTGGGATAGATATAGGATGAGTACCTGGAGCCAAGTCAATACAAAAATCGATATCACGATCTGGTGGCACCCTGGAAGATCAGAAGGAAATACATCAGAGAACTCCCGGACTACTAGCACTGAATCAGTCATCGGAGACTCTGCGGTGGTATCCCGAACATAGGCTAGATAAGCCAAACAAACCTTCTCGATCATATGTCGAGCCTTTAGAAAAGAGATGACCCGACTAGATTTGCTGACAGATGAACCCTTCCACTCCAACCTCGGCAACTCTAGCATCGCTAAGGTAACGGTCATGGCATGGCAATCCAGGATGGTGTAATATGGGGATAGCCAGTCCATGCCCAGGATGACCTCAAAATCGGTCATATCAAGCAATAGATTATCTGCTCTAGTCTCGTAACCACATAATGTGACCATACAGAACCGATAGATCCGGTCCACAATAATAGAATCGCGGAAGTGAGTAATGACTTATATAGACAGGAGTACCCAAAGACTCACGAGTAATATCCAGAAAGTGAGAAAATAGAGATGACACATCCGAATAGGTAGATCCTGGATCAAATAATACTGAAGCATCCATACCGTAGATAGAGATAATACTTGTGATCACTGCATCTGGTCTGGCTAGAAAAGCATAAAATATGGCTGGAGCACACCTGACTGGCCTCCACCTGGCTGACCTCCACCTCTGGGACAATCTCTACCCACTTTCCCTCTGCCTCTGGACGACCGGATAGCTAGTGCGGCTACTTGAGCTGTAATCATGGGCTGTTAACCCTGCTGCACCGCCTTGCTCCGAAGTCTGGGGCAATGCCTCTTCATGTGACTAGGATCCCCGCACTCATAAAAACCTCCCGGAGCGGTGGACTGCTACCCTCAAGTCTGACCCTGATGGACTGAATACCCATCAGAAGAACCTTAAATAGCTGGTGGGTGATATGAACTCTGTAGCATGACACTGATGTAGGCACTGGAAGAACCCTGATGGCCGGAGTATCCACTGGAAGAACCCTGAATAGCTACCGACCGGTAAGAACCTCCGACATAACACTGAAATAGGGCCGCGCTGGAACACCTCGTGGTGATGCTGAATATAGGGGCCTGTTGGTCTGACCCCTCCCAAAATGACCTTTGTCCCCAGTTAGGGCACCTCTGAACTCTACAGAAAAAAGAGACCTCTTGGCCGGCTGCATCTTATCTCTACCCCTTTGACGGTAACCCTCAATCCTGCGAGCAATCTCCACTACTAACTGATCCCTATCTCAACCTTGCGAGCCATGCTAGCCTGAATACTAAAGTGCAACCCCGCAACGAACCTCTGCACTTTCTTTGCCTCAGTAGGAAGCATCATAAGTGCATGGAGAGACAACTAAGAAAATCTTGCCTCATACTCGATCACTGACATCTGACCCTGCTCGGACCTCTCAAACTGACACCACAACTCTTTCCTCTAGGAGGGTGGAATATACCCGTCCAGGAATAGGCTTGTGAATTGATCCCAAGTCATAGGAGGAGAATTTGCTAGTCTGCCAAGAAGATAAGCGTTCCACCACCTATGTGCGCTGCCCTCCAACTGAAAGGTAGTGAAATCCACTCTGTGGGTATCCAATATGCTCATGTTGTGCAGTTTGTCCCTGCACCTATCATTAAAGTCATGGGGATCCTCATGTTGCTCACACTTAAATACCGTAGGGTGAAGACTGGTCTGTCCAAAATCTTCTACGGCTCGCCGGCCGCAACTGGTCTTGGTTCAAGTACGGCCTCTGTAACTGGTTGGGCCCCGCCCACGGGTAGTATACCCGGGGTATGATATATGTCAGCTACATGCCCAGGTGCCTAAGAAGTAGGGGTCTGTGCTCCCCATCCCGCCTGAGATGTGGCTAGGTCTGCTGGAAATAAACCATCCTAGGTCATAGAATCCATGAACCGCAGCATACGTCCCATGGCCTCCTGAAATCCTGGTGCTGACGTGAAATCTACCGGGGCTGGCTCTGTTGGGGGCACCTCGGCCTGCTTTTTAATAATGGTATCCTCTACCATGTCCGATGCCAGTGCAACTGGGACAACTCCGGGACATCCTAACCCTCTACCTCGGGCCGGTGCCCTCCTCTGGCCTCTACCTCAGCCTCTAGCCATAGGGGGAGCAGCCTCTCCCAGCTTTGGAGCGTGTGTTGCAAGCGTTCTCACCATCTGCGAGAGAATAAGAGGAAGAGACTTAGTACACCATCAACTGCACGATAGGAGATGAATAAAAAGTAGTTTCCTAACACCCTATAGCCTCTCGAAGATAAGTACGAATGTCTCCGTACCGATCCGCAAGACTCTATTAGGTTGTGACCAACCTCATTATAGGTTGTGATGGCGCCCAACACTGTTTTTAGGCAATCCAACACTGATAAATCTAGTGGTATCCACTTAAAATATGTTTGCCAAGTGAATAGTCGAAGTCATAACAATAAATCCAAAATCATAAGTCTACTAATGTGGCAAGACCTGGTGTCACAAGTATGTGGGATACTAGCAGAATATACAAAGAATATTAGTCTACTGTCTGAAGGAAATAGACAAAAATATAAATCCAAAAGAGAGACTCCAGCTTCTGCTGAACGGCTCGGAAGGGCAGGTCAACATAAAGCTGGGCCGGCAAGGCCGTCATAACTACTATAACTGACAAGCCAACAAAATATACGTACAGGGCCTACAAGCCCAACATATTGCACTAACTGACACGGTATGTCTACAAGCCTCTACTGGTGGATGTGATGTGATCGAAAAAGGGCCCCGACCTACCCATAACCTATCTTAATACATACACAAGATTTACACAAAACTTCTAGACCCGACAACCCCAAAGGATGAGGAGCTTACCGATAAAGCTGAACTCGGGCAAAACCTACTGAGGAGGTCTACCCGTCTGTCTGGTTGAAACTGTATGTATGAAATGTAGGGCCCCCAGAAAGGGACGTCAGTACGAAATAATGTACCGAGTATGTAAGGCAATATACATAAAACTGAAGCTGAACTAATAATCTGAACATACGCTTATCTGCTGATACTGACTCAACTCTCTCAATATTGTAAGTAAAATAGTTGTCCGGCCCTGTAAGGCTCGTTATATATATATAATTTCTTTGCCTTTGTATGCTCGCTCATAGAAGCTCAGCCATACTAGGCTCTATATCTCGACCAACTGGGCTCGCTCATAGGCGCTCGTCCACAGTAAGCTCGGTATATAACTTACCGTCTGATCGGAGGTTTCCCAATAGGCTCCTGCCCATCGATTATAGCTTGATGGTAATGAAAATAGTGTAATACTGTGTATATAAACTCTCTGTTTTCTTGACGGTAAGAAGGAAATACTCATTTTAATATTGTACTTACAAGACTCGGAAAAATATACATAAATTCGGGGACATTAATTTTTTGTTTATACCTCATTATCAAACTTGTGTAATTGCGAGATCATGCAAACTGAAGGAAGATCTTAGCCTTAACATACCTGGAGTAGGGATAAATCCGTATGATATTCTTGGAATTAGAGGAAGAGACTTAGTACACCATCAACTAAATGATAGGAGATGAATAAAAACTAGTTTCCTAACACCCTATAGCCTCTCGAAGATACGTACGGACGTCTCCGCACCGATCCGCAAGACTCTATTAGGCTGTGACCAATATCATTATAGGTTGTGATGGCGCCCAACACTGTTTTTAGGCAATCCAACACTTATAAATCTAGTGGTTTCCACTTTAAATATGTTTGCAAAGTGAATAGTCGAAGTCATAACAATAAATCCTAAATCATAAGTCTACTAGTGTGGCAAGACCAGGTGTCACAAGTATGTGAGATACTAGCAGAATATACAAAGAATATTAGTCTACTGTCTGAAGGAAATAGACAAAAATATAAATCCAAAAGAGAGACTCCAACTTCTGCTGGACGGCTCGTAAGGGCAGGTCACCGTGTAGTCTCGAGCTAGGAGTCAAGCGTGCGTGCCGGACTGGTAACCAGATGCACCTGCCTTAGATCTCAGACACCAAGTTCAGAAGTATAGCATGAGTACATAAACAATATGTACTGTCACGCCCCGAGCCTGGGGAGAGACCGGCACCCGGTGCCTTATCTATCCTTGCGTACCAACTTGCGACTCAGGAATTCTGGACATACAATGTCATACTTTGGCCAGGGGACAAATTGCAAGACAATTTACGAAGAAAAATATAAAAATGAATAGAGACTAAAGCTGACTAAATGTCAACATAAAGCTGGGCCGGCAATGCCGTCATAAAACTATAACTGACAAGCCAACAAAATATACGTACAGGGCCTACAAGCCCAACATATTGCACTAACTGACAGGATATGTCTACAAGCCTCTACTGGTGGATGTACTGTGATCGAAAAAGCACCCCGACCTACCCATAACCTATCTACATACATACACAAGATGTACACAAAACTTCTAGACCCGACAACCCCAAAGGACGAGGAGCTTACCGATAAAGCTGAACTCGGGCAAAACCTACTGAGGAGGTCTACCCGTCTGTCTGTCTGAACCTGTACGCATGAAATGCAGGGCCCCCAGAAAGGGACGTCAGTATGAAATAATGTACCTAGTATGTAAGGCAATATACATAAAACTGAAGCTGAACTAATAATATGAACATACGGTTACCTGCTGCTACTGACTCAACTCTCTCAATATTGTAAGTAAAATAGTTGTCCGGCCCTGTAAGGCTCGGTATATATATATAACTGCTCTGCTGTTGTATGCTCTCTCATAGGATCTCGACCATACTAGGCTCTGTATCTCGACCAACTGGGCTCGCTCATAGGCGCTCGTCCACAGTAAGCTCGGTATATAACTTACCGTATGATCGGAGCTTGCCCAATAGGGTCCTGCCCATTGATTATAGCGTGATGGTAATAAAAATAGTGTAATACTCTGTATATAGACTCTCTGTTATCTTGACTGGAAGAAGGAAATACTCATTTTAATATTGTACTTACAAGACTAGGAAAAATATACGTAAATTCCGGGACATGAATTTTTTCCTTATACCTCGTTATCAAACTTGTGTAATTGCGAGATTATGCAAAATGAAGGAAGAGCTTAGCCTTAACATACATGGAGTAGGAAAAAATCCGTATGATATTCTTGGAATAAGAGGAAGAGACTTAGTACACCATCAACTGCATGATAGGAGATGAATAAAAAGTAGTTTCCTAACACTCTATAGACTCTCGAAGATAAGTACGGACCTCTCCGCACCGATCCGCAAGACTCTATTAGGTTGTGACTAATATCATTATAGGTTGTGATGGAGCCCAACACTATTTTTAGGCAATCCAACACTGATAAATCTAGTGGTTTCCACTTTAAATATGTTTGCAAAGTGAATAGTCGAAGTCATAACAATAATAATCATAAGTCTACTAATGTGGCAAGACCTGGTGCCACAAGTATGTGGGATACTATTAGAATATACAAAGAATATTAGTCTACTGTCTAAAGGAAATAGACAAAAATATAAATCCAAAAGAGACACTCCAGCTTCTGCTGAACGGCTCGGAAGGGAAGGTCATAGTGTAGTCTCGAGCTAGGAGTCAAGCGTGCGCGCCGGACTGGTAACCAGATGCACCTGCCTTAGATCTTAGAAACCAAGTTCAGAAGTATACGTGAGTACATAAACAATATGTACTGTCACGCCCCGAGCCTGGGGAGAGACCGGCACCCGGTGCCTTATCTATCCTTGCGTACCAACTTGCGACTCAGGAATTCTGGACATACAATGTCATACTTTGGCCAGGGGACAAATTGCAAGACAATTTACGTAGAAAAATATAAAAATGAGTAGAGACTAATGATGACTAAATGTCAACATAAAGCTGGGCCGGCAAGGCCGTCATAACTACTAGAACTGACAAGCCAGCAAAATATATGTACAGGGCCTACAAGCCCAACATATTGCACTAACTGACACGATATGTCTACAAGCCTCTACTGGTGGATGTACTGTGATCGAAAAAGGACCCCGACCTACCCATAACCTATCTACATACATACACAAGATGTACACAAAACGTCTAGACCCGACAACCCCAAAGGACGAGGAGCGTACCGATAAAGCTAAACTCGGACAAAACCTACTGAAGAGGTCCACCCGTCTGTCTGTCTGAACCTGTACGCATGAAATGCAGGGCCCCCAGAAAGGGACGTCAGTACGAAATAATGTACCGAGTATGTAAGGAAATATACATAAAACTGAAGCTGAACTAATAATCTGAACATACGCTTACCTGCTGATACTGACTCAACTCTCTCAATATTGTAAGTAAAATAGTTGTCCGGCCCTGTAAGGCTCGGTATATATATATATATATATAAATGCTCTGTCGTTGTATGCTCGCTCATAGGAGCTCGACCATACTAGGCTCTGTATCTCGACCAACTGGGCTCGCTCATAGGCGCTCGTCCACAGTAAGCTCGATATATAACTTACCGTCTGATCAGAGGTTGCCCAATAGGGTTCTGCCCATCGATTATAGCTTGATGGTAATGAAAGTAGTGTAATACTATGTATATAGACTCTCTTTTCTCTTGAATGGAAGAAGGAAATACTCATTTTAATATTGTACTTACAAGACTAGGAAAAATATACGTAAATTCCGGGACATGAATTTTTTCTTTATACCTCGTTATCAAATTTGTGTAATTGCGATATCATGCAAAATGAAGGAAGAGCTTAGCCTTAACATACCTGGAGTAGGAAAAAATCCGTATGATATTCTTGAAAAAGGTTGCACCGTACTCCTTTAAAACCGCAAAATTTTACGTTGCTATGATTTTAATAATTCTCGTCGGAATTGTTTTGTTGCAAGAAATTTTGTTGAAACTTGCTAGATTATAGTGTCTATTTAAATGTTTGAAGATGTTATAATATTTCTTACAGAAACTTGCTAGATTATAGCGTCTGTTTGAATGTTTGAAGATGTTATAATATTTCTTACAAAAACTTACTAGATTGAGGGATGTCTGTTTGAAATGGTTGAATTAGGAACAATGTTATAAGATCTCTCACTTTGTTTCTTTAAGTCCAATGAAGGCAAATACTACATGACTTGCATGTACTCACTTATGATGCCACCTTTCAATTAAGATCAATAGTCACTTATTTTAAACGGAGGGGCTGCCACATTTAGTCATTATCACATATATTCATAATTAATTAGATAATATCCCATTACCCAATAATTAACCAATTACTCACATAATTAAGAATTATCTCAACTTACTTAAAATACTACTCATTTATAATACACCTTATACATCGTACTATTGTGGTCATATGGTACCTTGTATGGTACTATTCCATAAGTATCGGGTATTATAGCTCGGACTGTATTTTATCCAAATTCGACAACCTTCAACGAAACTCATTTTCTTTAATTCGTATACTCTTTCCTTAATGGAACTTACTTATTGATTGTTACAAATAGCATAAATATGCTAACCTCGAGATAATGTCATCTCCGAGTTTATGTCAATTAACTGAAGAAGAAACTTTAACGTACGAAAAACACGAGATGTAACATGTACCTAGTAAGTATCTAGTCTAACCTCGAAGAAGTAGTGACGAATGGTCGACATCGACACTTTCTAAGGGCCAAAAACGTAATAATGTGATGTCCAATTAAGCATGAAATATACAATGATAACAGCGTTCAAAACAAGAAGCAAGTAAGTAAATCCTCCTTTCAAGTAAGAATCAAATCATTTCTCTCATCTATTCCTTTCACCTTTCAAGTCCGTGAAATATTATTAAATATAAAAAGGTATTTCGGTATCACTACGCACGAGTTATGCCGAGGACGTACGACCCGATCCAAATATGCATAATAATATATTGTGCACTGTCGAGGGTCAAACATACCGAAATATAATATATCAATAAATCATGCCGAGGCGAACGACTCGCTCCCATGAGAGTAGTGGAAGTTTATCCCGCTCGCGGAATATATTTGTGAAGCGGTTGAACATATAACTTCTCCATTCATCGTAGTATTCCTCAATTCCTTTTTAAAAATAAGAAATTCAACTTGGAGCTTTAAATATTGAAACCCTCAACTTTCGCTTTAATCCAACAACTAGTAAGCATAAACAAGCAACGACATCAACAAAGCATGGTGTAAGCCTACATCTACCCGGGCATAAGTATAAATAGTAGCTATGCATGGACTCTCGTCACATTGTGCGTACATATTCCGAATCAATCCAAACTAATCAAATAATATACAAACTAATCAATACGTTCTCAAGGGTTCGTATTCCGACTATTAAAGAGGTTACCCAACTTTAAATGCAAGATTCTAAATATTCACTCCTAGGCCCACGTGCCTGGATCCTGGAAATTTTCGAAGAAAGTTGTTACCCATAACCTTAGAAACATAAATATATGATTTCTATTAAGATCCATAACCATTTTCATAGTAAAATACCATTTTTATCAAAACCTAAGTTTTTCATCTAAACCCATAATTTTCACAAATTTTCATGTTAAAATCTACCCATAATCTATGTATTAAACTCACATTAGGTAGAAATTACTTGCATTCAAAATCTAGGTCGAAATCCCCTCCTTAAAAGCTTTTAAATCGCCCAAGAGTGAAAGCAAATGTGTTAGAAATGGTCTAAGTCCCGTATTAAATGAACCCTTCTGCCCAGCGATTTTCGCACCTGCATTGTCTTGGCCATATCTGCGGCAAACTCCTCGCAGATGCGCATTACTCTCATCTGGCCAGGCTCTGCAGTTGCAGACAAATGGTTCCGCTTCTACGAGACCGTCCGCTCCTGCGATTAAGTCCCTTGCACCTTCAGCCACGCAGGTGCGCCAAATATTCCGCATATGCGGTCGCTGGGCTGCCGTTAATTGTTCGCTACTACGGCTATTGGCTCGTACCTGCGGCTTGCCAACCGCAGGTGCGATTATGACAGAACTGGAGCTTCAACGGCTACTCTAAACCTCCTAGTTGGTCTGAGCCTCGTCCGATTGACACTCGGGGCCCCCAGGGTCCCACCCGAACCTACCAACAAGTTTGGAATAATAAAAGGGACTTGCTCAAACTCTCGGAATGCTCGGAATAACATTAAAACTACGAATTGCACCCAAAATCAATTGCATCAAACTTATGAACTTCAAGTTCTTTAAATTAATCTCAAAGTGCCGAAATGTACTTAAACTACTTGGATTGACGCTAAAATTTGCTTGCAAGTCTTAAATGACATTACGGAACTATTCCCGGTCTCAGAATTCCGTTTGGACCTAAATATTACCAAATCCCGATCGTCGAAACTCACCTGGGTCGTCCAAACTCGAACCGAGCATACGCCCAAGTCCGAAATAATCATACGTACCTTTTGGAACCGTCAAATCCCATTTTCGAAGCCGTTTATTCAAAATGTTGACCGAAGTCGAACTTAGCTTTTTAAGGCCAACATAAGGAACCAATTATTCCATTTCAACCCGTACCCTTCCAAATCTCAAAATAACCATCCCCGCAAGTTATAAAACAGTAAAAGCAAATACAGGGAGTCTTATTTAGGAGAATAGGGTTCTAGAAAGTAAAACGACCAGTCCGGTAGTTATAAAAATGAAAATTCCTTTGTGGGACATTGTTTTCTTTTGCAAGTAGAATTGAAGTTCATCAATATTTGTGTTACTTGTTCTGTGGAAAACAGTGTAGAACCAAATCATAAGACCAACAAGGCCACCACCTTCATCCATAGTAGTAGACGTTATAGCAGAACTAGAAGGAAGATTAGGGTCAACATTTCCTACATCATAAGCAACACTGTCAATTAAATTTGCATAATAATTATATAACTATTGTAAATAATCGTTTACCTTATTCATACAAGAACACATTTCTGGAGTTTCAGTTTTTCCACTCTCCAAATAAGTATACAAATCATTTATTAATTGGTGACAAGTAGACATCTTGAATAAAAGGATTTAAAACATCAAAAATTAGATAAATAGGGGGAATAGGAAATAAATAGTTTTTCAATTTTACTTGCATTTTTCAACATTTTTATACTTTTCTTTCTTTTTGAATCCGAGAGTAAAAGCGAAATTTCAGCTATATGTACTAAAACTTTAGAAATGATAGGATAATAAGCTTCAATATAGACATATAAAATTATATAAAAATTTAATATCATTAATGACATCCCAAATATTAATTATTAACATACAGTTAAGATCGGTACGATACTCGTTAGCAATATCAGTTATAGGCAATGTCACACCTCCTTTTTACGGGGAAGAGAGTTTTTCCAATTTAAGTGACATTATTTGAAATGAGATTATTTTATTTTAAGCGTCGCCACTAGGAATTATATAATTACGGCGTTCCGAGTCAACATTTATTTTAAAATCTCATGTCAAGGAAAATTTTCTATGTTTAATGTCTGTAAAATACCGAAGACCGGGTAAGAAATTCTGCTAACTTGGGAGAAGGTGTTAGACATTCTCGGATTCTGTGATTTTAGAGCGGTCGCTTTATAATCATAACTTGGCTTGATTATCTGTTAATCACGTATATTTAGAACCTTTGTGAGTTTTTATCGCTTTTAATTACTTGATTATGTCGTTATGGAATTATCTTGAAACGAACCATGTGTGTGTGAATCCGTTTGTTTGGTGTGCTAAAAATCATATCACGTGTACGTGTACATAATTAACAACACTTTTTTTTTTAAGATTGTTTGCCAAAGTCGCGCGAATGCGTATATTGATTTATTTTTAAAATCATAGTTACATCACGCGAACGTATAGACAACCACGAATAATAAATTAAATCTGCGCCTAAAGCATTTTATGAATATCCATAAGTTGTTTATTCTAATATTTCAATTAATGTAAGGCATGATTATGGAAATGCAATCGTGAACTTGAGATTGTGTTTTTTATTATTTAAACTATTTACTAATAAAGGGGCGTATTTTGACATTCTAAACCTTTGAGGATAACGACATTATTATTAGTCTAAGTCACGTGAAATTAATGAACAAAGAGATTGCTAAAATTAAAAGTACAAGATGAGTTTTTGAGATTAATTTAATCTTATTCCAAGAGTTTCATCTTGTGATCTTTCAAACCGATCCTAACATCTGAAGTGGACTGGATGCAACACAAACCCATAATCACTGTGTGTGGCATTTTAACTTTTTAAAAAATTGGCTTCAATGGAGCCTTGGTCACGGTAAAAATGGGCTCAAACAAATGTGGTATCAGCTCTTATTACTAGAGTCTGAACGCTATCAATCATGAAGGAAATCCTTCCAGGCGGCCAACTAGTTGTCTCGCCCAATTAAGAAAGGAAAAATTTTAGTAAAATTTGCGTGTGGTAATCACTAATAAAGGTGGTATTTATTTTTTATCCAATAATTTTAATGTTGAGCAAAAATAGTCACTATTCTATTAAAATTATTTTGAAAAGACTGTTTTGCCCTTTATTTACTTCTTATATGTTAAAACCTTTGTTTTATTCATTAAGAGGGAACATTGCGAGGCAAATTTTTCAGAGCTTTTCGTGCTAGTATATGTACCATCTTTACATGCAAATCAGTTTCAGTTGATCTTTCCTTTGTCATCTTCTCTTCTTTGTACGATTGAACTCGTAATTTATCGAACTCGAACCAGTTGCAGTTGTTTTATTTGATTTATTTAATTTTTTTTTTTTGTTGCTTTTATGCATTTTTTGTTTTTGTATATGTTTAATCGAGATCAATGTTGTGTGTTGCATGAAGTATGTTTGAAATTTCGAAAATAACGATTATAAGTTGATTTTAGTGTCGAATAAGGATCGGATTTTTGTGATAATGTTATTCAGTAATTTTTTTTGTTTGTGGTTCAATCAGTATATTTGATTATGTAAGGATATTTCATGAAAATAGTCGTTCGAATTCATAAACTAACTGTGTTTATGAATATTTAGTTAAATGTGTTCATAAAAGTTAAGGACGAAGTGTTTTTTACTTTTGGACTTGGATCTCAAAGTTAAGGACTGAAAACTATAAGTTAAGGACCTATTGTCCTTAACTTTTTAACTTGAACTTTTAAGTTGAGGACTGAAAACTATAAGTTAAGGACCTATTGTCCTTAACTTTTTAACTTGAACTTTTAAGTTGAGGACTGAAAACTATAAGTTAAGGACCTATTGTCCTTAACTTTTAAACTTGAAACTTAAAGTTAAGGATTGCTTGTCCTTAACTTTTTAACTTGAAACATGAAGTTAAGGATTGTTCGTCCTTAACTTTTGAACTTGAAACTTGAAGTTAAGGACTGCTTGTCCTTAACTTTTGAAATTGAAACTTGAAGTTAAGGACCAAGTGTCCTTAATTATTAAACTTGAAATTTGAAGTTCATGACCTATTGTCCTTAGCTTTTAAACTTGAAACTAAAGTTAAGGACTGCTTGTCTTTAACTTTTTAACTTGAAACTTGAAGTTAAGGACTGCTTGTTCAAATCTTTTATGTTCTTTTTCCTTCTTTGTAGTTCTATAATGGAAGGAGATCGTGCGTTCGAGTTTAATGTTTTATGTTCTTTTTTCTTCTTTGTAGTGTTATAATGGAAGGAGATCGTGCGTTCGAGTTTAATGTTTTATGTTCTTTTTTCTTCTTTGTAGTGTTATAATGGAAGGAGATCGTGTGTTCGAGTTTAATTTTTGGCGAAACTTCATGAGCTATTGGAAAGGAGATCTACAATATAAGGAAACGATAAAAAGTTTTTTCTCAAACCGGTAGTGGAAGAAATTAAGGGATGGTATTCTCGGGAACTTTTTCAAGTTAGAAAGTGTGAAGTTTTCTGGTAAACTTATTCACTGTCTATTACTTTCTGAAATTGTAAGTAGTGACGCTAATTCGATGACGTTCAAGGTTTTTGACCATGAACTTAAGTTTACACGGGAATCATTTAATATAATCATTGGTTTGAACTGTTCTTCTACACTGGATATTAAAGGTTTGGATGAAAAAGAGAATAGGCTTTTGAAAGCCTATTTCCCTGGAAAGGATCATATTGAGTTAGGTGATTTGTATGATTTTATTTCTAGCCACCCAGATGGTACAACTTCGTCATTTGAAGGCAACGACAATGATGCTGTGAAGTTAGCAATAATATATTTTGTTGAATATGTTTTGTTGGGTAAGTGGAAGAGTAGCAACGTGTCTGAGAAGTTAATGAAAATTTTAGATCATGATCTACTTTGCTCTTCATTCAACTAGGGCTCTCTATGTTATGAAATATTATTAAAATCATTGAAGAGTTGTTTGAAGCCCAATGAGAATGAGAATGAGAATGAGAATGAGAAAGAGAAAGATAAAGACAAGGATAGCTACACTCTACTTGGCTTTCCTTTTGCTTTTTGTGTTTGGATTATAGAAGTGTTGGCAATTTTCCAAGAAAAATAATTTGTTAACTTTCGAGAATGTGGCTATCCTCGGATGTTATGTTATTCAGACATGAAATCTCCATAATATGATTCTCTGTGTGAAAGATACTTCCATAATGAAAGTGTAAGTTAATATGATTATTCAATTTTTTTTTATTTTGCTTATGTTTTTTAGTTCTGAAACTTATGTGTTTTTTTTCTTACATAATAGTTGTATAAATTGATTGAGGTGGCACCATTTATTGCTTGTGAAGAAGATGCGGAGGTTGTTACTGTGCACGGGCCACTTTCTCAAGATCAAAGCTCAATGCCTTCTTCCACACAATTTGATGAAGTCATTCTTAAGGAAATTATTAAAGTAAGTTTATGTCTTTTAATAGCATTAGTTTTTTATTTGATTGTTTTTTGCTTAAGAGACTTTTTTGTTTTTATGGTTTTTGATTCAGAGATTATCAGAGCAGTTTAATAAGGATCTGCAGGCTGAAGTTACTATAATAAATCAGAAGATATCTGTGACAGAAAAAAAGATTGTAAATGATATGAAGGTAATATCATTAATTTCAGTTAGTTTAAAGTTAATGACACCAATTCAAAGTAAAGGAACTATTGTTCTTAACTTTTTAACTTGGAATTCAAAGTTAAGGACTACCCGTCCTTAACTTTTGAACTTGAAATTCAAAGTTAGGGACTGCTTATCCTTAACTTTTTAACTTGGAATTCAAAGTTAAGGACCAAGTGTCCTCAAATTTTTAACTTGGAATTCAAACTTAAGGACCAAGTGTCCTCAACTTTTTAACTTGGAATTCAAACTTAAGGACTGTCTGTCCTTAAGTTTCTAATTTAGTTTCTTTCACAAGATTTAAAGAAACGTCTAGGATCAAAGATTGATACTTTGTTGAATACTTTTTTGAAAGCTGATGAACGGAACATAGAGAGAGAATCTAGTGTTCCAATTAGTAAAGATGGAGTTGATGATCATGGTGATGGTACAGAACCAACTGTGACAATTAACAAAGATGCAGGTGGTGGTGAACGTAATGATACGGATGTGCATGCAGAAGTTCAGTATGAAAGCGATTATTGAGATGCACATCTAGATGATGAAACTGTTATTGGCACTCAAATTGGGAAAGGTTAGATATAGATTATGAATTTTTTGTCATTGAAATTTATAGTAAATAGCGTAATACATATAAACTTTTTTGTGTTACAAATATATGTAGAATCTATTGATAGAGTGAAAGTTCAAGATGTTGTAGAATTTCAAGAGAAGGAAAATCCAAAAAATACGGGAGTAACAGAGAAAATCTGTAAATGTGTAGTGCAATCTCAGGATTTAGAAAGTCCATTGGGAACAAGTGTAAGTGAGATTGTATGCAAATGTTTTGAAGGAACATATGATATGTCTACACCTCTCACATATAAAGAGAAGTTTGGATTTCAAAATTCTGGCAATCAAGGTTAGATGGAATTTTCATGTTTTGTTGAATGTTAGTTTTAGTAAATTATTAGAATGTGTATTAATTGTAAATGTTACAGAATCTTTTGAAGCTGCAAGGGAAGAAGATGGAGTGGAGTATCAAGAGAGAACTGGAGTATAATCTCAAGATTTCGAAAATACCAAAGGAACAAGAACAAATGAGACTGTTTCCAAATGCATAGATGGAACATGTGATCTCTCTACACCTCACTCTCTTCCCAACAATATTGGAAGCGAAGAAAATGCTACTGAAGATAATGATTTAACTAGGATCATCTTGATAGTTGAAAAATGTTAGACAGTATTTTTTTTAATTTTATAAATAACAAGTACTAATTGTGTTAGCTCTTTTAAATATTTTGTTGAATCTTATGAACTTGCAATTGAAGAACATGGAGAACAGTTGCAAGATAAAGAAAATGTGCAGTTGGAAGATAAAGAAAATGTAGCCAATATGTCAGCTCAATCGTCTGTTGAAAAAAAATACAAGAAGGCAGTGTGAACAAGACAGGTATTGATTGTGTCCTAAATATTATATTCATAATTGAAACTCCTGCCAACTTGCAGCAAACTAATGTGTATATATAGTTTTGGCTGCAGAGCAAAATAAAGATGAAGCTCTTAACCAATATAGTAGAAAAAGGAAGAGAAGTGATAGTATTGGTTATGATGGTCCATCATTTTCTATTCTTACTCCTACTCCTCCAAGTACACAAATGAACATTGATGAGGGTTTGCCTATGGAGGTTGAAGGAAATGTTGAAGAAGAGCTTGTTCGAGGCAAAATGAATAAGATGCTTAGTTGGCAGTTGAAATCTCCTTTTGAACATGAAAGAAAAACAGCAAAATCGATGGCACAGAATGAAAATACTCCCAACAATTCAGGCTGGATAAAATCAAAATATACTCGTATATGTATTTTTCATTATGCCAAAGATGATACAAATTATTGAAGAAATTCATTGCGTGTTTAGGCAAGGAGAAAAGGAAAGTTCGCAAAAAAACATAAGTCCCTTAATGTATTTTATTATTTGTTAATTACTTAAATTTGTGCCCTTAACTTGTGAATTTAAATTGAGGATTAAGTGTATTGATTTTGAAATTCCTAAAGTAAGTGTCCTTAAGTTCTGTGAATGTAAGTCTATGTTTAGCACCAAGTGTCCTTAACTTTAGAACTTGGAAATCAAAGTTCAGGACCAAGTGTTCTTAACTTTTCAACTTGAAACTCAAACTTTAGGATCATGTGTCCTTAAATTTTCAACTTAAAAATCAAACTTCAGGACCTAGTGTCCTTAAGTTTTGAACTTGAAAATCAAACTTCAGGACCTAGTGTCCTTAACTTTTGAACATGGAAATCAAACTTTAGGACCAAGTATCCTTAACTTTTCAATTTGAAACTCAAACTTCAGGACCAAGTGCCATTAACTTTTGAACTAGAAACTAAAACTTCAGGACCAAGTGTCCCTAACTATTGAACTATAAACTTAAACTTTAGGACCTAGTGTCCTTAAGTTTTGAACTTGGAAATCAAACTTTAGGACCAAGTGTCTTTAACTTTTCAACTTGAAACTCAAACTTCAGGACCATGTGTCCTTAAGTTTTCAACTTGAAAATCAAACTTCAGGACCATGTATCCTCAACTTTTCAACTTGAAAATCAAACATCAGGACCATGTGTCCTTAAGTTTTCAACTTGAAAATCAAACTTCAGGACCTAGTGTCCTTAACTTTTGAACATAGAAATGAAAGTTCAGGACCAAGTGTCCTTAACTATTCAACTTGAAACTCAAACTTCAGGACCATGTGTCCTTAAGTTTTCAACTTGAAAATCAAACTTCAGGACCTAGTGTCCTTAACTTTTGAACATAGAAATGAAAGTTCAGGACCAAGTGTCCTTAACTATTCAACTTGAAACTCAAACTTCAGGACCATGTGTCCTTAAGTTTTCAACTTGAAAATCAAACTTCAAGACCATGTGTCCTCAACTTTTCAACTTGAAACTCAAACTTCAGGACCATGTGTCCTTAAGTTTTCAACTTGAAAATCAAACTTCAGGACCATGTGTCCTCAACTTTTCAACTTGAAACTCAAACTTCAGGACCATGTGTCCTTAAGTTTTCAACTTAAAAATCAAACTTCAGGACCTAGTGTCCTTAATTAGGAAATGAGGACTAAATTCTAATTTTCATATTTTCAAAATTTTCAGGGGACAAATTGATATATGTGCTGATGATAATAGTGTGAGGAAGAATACATACAAATTGTATCAGCTAAAAATTAGTAGCAAAATGTTCTTCCTTGAGCTTTCACATAGTAGCTTTGTACTTGATGATAATGTTTGATAATTCGCAAGGCATTTATTTTCTTTATTCTTAATTTACTATTTTTTAATTAATTTATGACTGATGGATTTTTTTTTTTTTTTTTGCTTTTTTATGAAGCATATTGACATCGCCCTATATTATTTGAGAAAGAAGGAATGCTAACACCCTCGCGATCATCCTTTTCGTTGCACAACTACATATATAGTTTTTGATAACCATGTGCTACAGATATATAAGGAATTCAATGAAGATATTACAGATATCTTTTGGTGTGGTGATAATCAATTGGTTCTGACACCATATGTGTGGGGTGACAATCGTCGATGTGGAATTGCTTGGACAGAGGTTGACAAAATCTTTTTTCCATGTCGACTTCCTTAAGAAGAAGATAATGCTGTGACACATTTTTTGTTGGGGGTATTGGACTTGAATGAGAAAAAGATTGATGTGAATGATTCTATATATTGTGAGTCATATGAGGCAGGAATGAAACACATTGAAATGTATGCACGCGTGATCCCAAACTTGCTAAAGTTCTCACAGTTTGATAAAAATCACAAGTCTTTTGGAAATGCATTCAACAAA
>ML308363.1:0-45792 GCA_005239505.1 Nicotiana paniculata
AATATTTACACTAAAATAGTATAACATTTGAGTGTGGTCAAAAATTAGTTGTTCACATTGACTCACGTATTAGATGTCTTATTTTCATGTCACCGGCTAATATCATGTAAATAAACGTTTAAAACTGGTAAAAGTTGGGTTAATTAATCACATGGGAAGGGTAACACTTAGTAGAATTCATGTTGGCTTGCCTAGCCCTGTTGTTAGGCGCCATCACGACCTGTGTGGAAAATTGGGTCGTGACACAACATCTAATATATATACACATACAAAAATTTTGATCTTACACATTGTGATGACCCGAAAGGTCATTTTTATATTTATTATTTATTTCTGTGTTCTGAGCCTTTGAATAACATCATTTAGCATTCCTCAACTTGTGTGTGCAGTCTGTATATTTTTCCGGAAATCTTTTTATGTGAAAAATTGATAAAAATGACAAAATAATTCTTTAAAACTCAATTGAGTTGAGTTCGGTCAATATTTTTAGCAAATGGGCCCGGATCGGTATTTTAACGATTTCAGTGGGTCTGTATCGTGATCTGGGACTTGAGAGTATGTCCGGAATCAAATTCGAAAGTCCCTAGCTTGAATTATCGCCATTTGACGAAAACTAAAAGCTTAAAGGCTTAAAGTTTGACCACAAATTGACTTTTGTTGAGATCGGGCTCAGATTTTGTTTCTGAAAATTGGAATAGCTCCGCTATATTGTTTGTGACTTATATGCAAAAACTTAGGTCATTCCAGGCTGTTTTGACGTGTTCCTCCGTGAGTTTTAGAATTAAAATTCCATAAAGTCAGTAAGTACAAATCGAGGTGCGAATTGTAGTTTTGATGTTGTTCGATGTGATTTGAGACGCCGAGTAGGTCTGTATGATGTTTAGGACTTGTTGGTATATTCGGTAGAGGTCCCCAGGGCCTCAGGTGGATTCTCGATGGTTAACAGATCAAAATTTGGAATTAAGAAAAATCTGATATTTTGGCCTTCTGGTGTAATCGCACCTACAAATATTTTACCGCAGGTGCGAGCTCGTAGAAGTGAGCCTAGCATCGCAGAAGCGGGTGGTCCGAAGAAGCGTATGAAACATCATAGAAGTGCGGCAGCAGGAGCGACAAAATGGTCGCAGATGCGGCATGGGGTAAGGGGCACTGGACCGCAGAAGTGGACACTTCTTCGCAGAAGTGAAAATGGCGCAGAAGCGGATTGATAGTCACAAAAGCGATTGCATAGAAGAGATTAAGTGTCTGCATGTGCGAAACCTCTGGACATATTATAAAATAGAGGGGTTCCGACATTTTTGTCATTTTGGACATTTCCAACACGGGTTGAGGCAATTTTTGAGCGAGAATTCAAGAGAAAACTTGAGTTAAGTCGCTTGTGATCCTTGTTAGTCAATAATATTGAATTATCACTGAGTATTGCGCCTAGATTACGTGTTTTTGAGGTGAAATTCCAGGATTTGGACCTAGGAATTTGAAAATAACATTTGGGGATTTGAAGGTCGAGTTGATGTCGGAATTTGGTAAAATTTTATGTTTGGACTCGTTGTTGAATGGGCGTTCACATTTGATAACTTTTGTCGGATTTCGAGACGTGGGCCTCGTTGTTATTTTTGAATTGAATTTTTGATTTTAATTAGAAAATTTAGTATTTTCATATAAAATTGATTTCTATATTTCGTGTTGAGTATATTGAATTGTTTGTGACTAGATTCTAGGCATTCGGACACCAATTCACGAGGCAACGGTTTATTGGAATCTTGAGTTAGTCGCAATGCGAAGTAAGTGTCGTGGTTAACCTTGACTTGAGTGAGTAGGACTTGTTTGTCTATTTGCTATGTGATTTAATGTGTGGGTACAACGTATATGTGAGGTGACGAGTACTTACACGTTGTGGTTGAGTCAAAGCATGCGGGCGAAATTAATTTGTTCATTGTGAATAATTTCCTATCTAATTAAGATATTCCTGCTTAAGTCTATTATTGTTTATTTGATCATCTTTCATGAAATTATTTTTAATTTAATTATTGTTGAATATTTTGGAAGGTGAGGTCGATATTCTAGTACTGAATTGATTGATAAGTACAGATCCCCGCAATTAAAATACTCTTCCGAATTTATATTGTTGTCATGGTGAGGAAGAGTGTAAAAGCACGAAGGATGATGTCGCGTCATTTTCACATTATTAATTATTGATTTATAAAGTGAGAAAGAGAGTAAAAGCATGAATGGTGATGCCGTGCCATTTAAATTATTTATTCATCATACTGTGTCAAGAAGGAGACTTAAAGCACGGAGGGTGATGTTGTGCCGCTCATATTATTTATTTATCATTTCATGGGAAGAATGAGAGTTAAAGCACGAAGATTAGTGCTGTGTCGTTTTCATATTATCAGCTACTTATTTTATTGTTGATGAATTAGTTGGTTGTTACGTGACACCTCTCCTGCTGAAATTTTTTATCATTCCCCTTCGCATGTTCCCTCTCAAATTTGTAAATTGTTAATTATTGTGTTCATTGTTGCTTCGTTTTGTTATATACTTGTACTAGTTGTTTATGTATGTGTCTTGTCATAGCCTCGTTACTACTTTGTCGAGGTTAGGCTCGACACTTATGGAGTGCATGGGGTCGGTAGTACTCATACTACACTCTGCACTTCTTGTGCATATTTTTGAGTTTCTCCCAGCGGCATACCATAGACTTTCTCGGATTCAGCTACAGGAGACTTGATGTATAACTGCACAACGTCCGCAGTTCTGAAGTCCCCTTCTATCTTACCTTAGTTGTGTATTATCTTTCAAACAACTTGAATTTTATTCTGATCTTTATTTGTATTATTCTAGTAGCCCGTGCACTTGTGACACCAGATTCGGGGATGTATTTTGATGATTTGCTTGTTATGGTTTTCCGCACGTTATTTCAGTAATTGACTTCCGTTTAATTTGATTTGTTTACAAAAATGATTAAGTTCTAATATTGACTTGTCTAGCAAGTGAAATGTTAGGCGCCATCACATTCCCGAATGTAGGAATTTCGGATCGTGACATGCATGATATAATTTTTCAGCGAAAAACCCCCCTAGCTCCGCCAATGGATGACCTAATGTGGTAGAAATTCTATACACTAACTATTAAAACCTAGAATTTCATTGGTCCATGTGTAATGAAAGAAAGCCTCGAGTGAGGAGGTTAAGGCAACTCTTTATTTAAGTATCCTAAGCAATCTCTTCTCTCCTCCGTACTACTCTTTTCCTCCTCTTGCTTTAATTTGCTTCTCTCCAAAACCCTAATTTGACTCATTTGTTTTCTTGGATGGCTTTTCTTTTCAAAAGACTTACTAATAATCCAATATCTTGGTAATTTGTTTAGGTTAGTTATTTTTACTTCTGGTCCTATTTTTCTTGAATATTGAATCATTTGTAACTGAATCTTCAAAACCATTTCCTTTTGTTCATTCCCTTCTGCTCCTTTCCTTGATCAATTTTTATTCCTTATCCCCAAAATTTATAGATGAAGATTATATCTTAGTGAAATATTTGATGGTTTTCTTCGATCAGCATAGACGGATTAGAATTTGAAATTTTTGTAGGTTTCAATAAATATATATGTTCCGTGATAAATTTCAGTTTTCTTCGCTTTCGTCCACAGTACTCTATACCTCTTGTTATATAAAAAGTTTTACGGTTTGTTTCTTTTGACTTCTATTAATTATTCTTATGGATCAATCCATCTAGATTGAACTGGAAATCTTACCTTTGAATATCTTTGGCCTGTTATGTCCAGGGGCGGAAATAGGGTGGCGAAAGGGATTCATTCAAACATCTTAGTCAAAAAATTACACTGTATATATAAGGTCAAAATTAATTTTTATGCGTAAATTGTAAATGTTGAATCCCCTTGTCTTGTTTGTGTGTTTACTTTTTAATACTCCGAATTCGCTTGGTAAAAATTCTGGCTCCGACACTGATTATATCATCCCGTTCCAAGAATTTTGGCCCTTTTTCCTAAAGTGGATCGTTCATTGATTGACATATATACAGTTGTTACTTGCAGCTGCAGCATTATCAAGATTCACATAGAAATCATGTGGGGCAGAAAACATGGTTCTAAAGATCTGCTCCCCAAGTTTTTTGAACATGAGAATCTTGATGATGCTGCATCAGCAAAAAATGACTTCTTTCTCCAAGAAAATGGCCAAAGAGAATCGTTTGTTCATCTGATTTTATGAGGTGATTCATTTGGATTGTGAATTTATGTGCTTAATACTGCTTTGTTTTCTTGAGGCGTTTGATAAAGTTATCTCTGTGTGACTTTTATACATCACACTCCTTGAAGTGCGGCACTTTCCTTGCCATTTGTCTACTGTTTGTTTTTAAGGAATTAATATTGGTCGAATTAGCAATACTGTGTGTGCTGTAATTCCAAGACATTCTACGTTTAATACTTGTAATATTTTGGCCCATCTTGGAATTTAGATGCTACAGATCAGCATCATGGCATGTATTGAACTTGGTTAATTATTATATAAATTATCGTTTCAAACCCAAAAAAGAAAATGTGATGTATATTGGAAGATGATGTATGTATTTGTATAGGATTTTCATTATATAAGAAGAAGATGTATTCTGAGCGTGTAAAAGAATTAATTTTCTTTTCACCAGAATATCATTGATAACTCTTGATTTAATATGCTTTGAAAAATGGAATCAGCTAATATTAGATATGAGAGTTCATCTTCTTATGGTTTTTTTTTAATATATATATATATATCGTTAATATATACTCACTCCATTTTCATATTTTTCTTTTAGTTTCTCCTTGTTGGATTGATGGAGAGAGAAAGAATCTATCCCTTGTATTAATATAAAGTTTTTTTTTTTAACAAATAACCAATAATCCTCGATTTAGTGAGAAACTCATGTGAAATACTTACTTCGTAGCGATTATGTATATTGAATTAATCAAATATTTTTAAAGCAAACCATGAAGGGATTGATAGTACATTAAAATAATTTAAAATCCAAAATCTATTGCATACAACTACAAACAAATTAAACAACTGTACCTTTTAACGATAGATCTCATGAGTGCTTTTTAAATAACTGTATCTTTTAATGACGAATCTCAAGAGTGCTTCTTAAACAACTTTATCTTTTATTAGGAGATTTTATGAGTATTTTTTACGTTTTATAATTACTAGAGAATTTCAAAAATTTCAAACGCCATAACTTTTATATGTAATTAAATAGAAATCTTATGCGTGTTTTGACGTTATAACAAGTATTTATCTCTTCAAACATTTTAATGTGATTTAAAAAAATTCGTAGAATATGGTGACTTCAGGGTCGCCAAAGAAGCCCCAAGAAGTATCAAACATTTCCGATGAAATCCATGGATTTGGCTTCTATTTAAGACTTTTTGAATATTGAATCTAACTACTAGCATCGGTCCCGGCAAAGACCCCTCTTTCGTTCGAGCAAAGGGCGCCTAACCAGAAGGTCATATTAACCCCAAAAAAAGTGATCCAAAAATGGATTTGACCTAAAGTTTTAGGGTATGTCCAACCAAAGATTTTACCTACCCATGACGTTGCCACACAATCTAACAACAGCGAAACTGTCTCCCTATCTTTTAGGTAGTGGCCTAAGCGCTAAGAAGCTCCAATCATGCTACTCAGACTTTATGCATAACACATGCAAGTCGAACCTTGGATTGACTAGGCCAATAAATTCTCTTTAATTTCGAACTCCCAAGATCCTCCTAGGAACTCAAAAAGAGAAATATAATCCTAGAAAAAGTACTTGTAATTACTTTTGTTGTAATCTACTACTATAAGTTGTTATAAACACAGAGAAAACTATAGAGAGTAAAGGGAAAGACGCAATTTCTTGATTAAAACTAATTAATCACTAGATTTAAACTAATATTGTGAAGGATTGCATGTTAATGATTCACCGCTAGTGAATCTAGGGACGGAGCTAGCTTTTCGATTGCGGGTTCGGTCAAATCCAATAGCTTTGGTTTTAATTTTGTATTACACTGATTGAAAATCCGAACCATAAGCTTTAAATTCTGGCTTCGTCTCTAAGTGAATCCGGCTATCCATCGTAGCTTAGGAACATAATAAAATGCCAGACTTGCTAGTCAAGAAGCATAATTGTAATAGTTTTGATATAGTCTCCTTTTTCTTATTTTGCTTTTTATTTTACGATCCAAACCTAAATCACCAAGTAAGGGGAGAATATATTACCAAAATTATGTTTACCATTTTGTGTGAATAACCTTGAATCAATGGAACTATAACAAGGATCGATATGTAAATAGAAATTAGCTGCAGAACTACCTATAAATTACAATCATTCCAGTGGAAGTCCTATTAGACGTTAACACTCAGATTTTATTTTTGTTTTCGATTCGATGTTTGGTATTTGTATTAACATCCTATTAAATTTGAATTCGCATAAAAAAGTTTAATATTAGGAGTAAAATGCCCTCTAATAAAAGTGACTGTGTACACGTGATATTAAACCGATACTTTTGATTAATGATAAATAAATACTTACTATTGCGAAAGATTGTGAGTTAAGATATAAATAACACTAATTACCATTCCATCATAATCATTATTAGCATAACAGTCAGGATAAGATAAATGACTGCTCTTAGTTACATGTCGACAGAAAGAATAAGAACATGTAATAAATTAATTAGTTGAATGGGCACTGGAATACCATATATATAATTAATTAATTGATTATCTCAAAATTTTCTCTCAGTTTATATCTGAAAGATGATATTTTTTTAGTAAAAGAATGCATTCTTAATTGGTTTTGACGGCGGCCACCGCAGAAATGTCCTTAATTAATTTACTTCTTTTTGTACTTTAACTCTTTTTTTAATTAACATAAATCTATTGAAGTGGAGAGAGCCCATATTCTATGTCCTAAACGGCTAAACAGCTTTTTAGGGAACCTTTTTTTGTTTTTCCTTTTTTCTTGATGAGATATTACTTTTGTATTTTATATAAAAGTAATAAAAAAGTGTCACATTATATATAACATGTGCTAGTGAGGATCTTTTTTTAAAAAAACAAAACAAAATATTGGCATCTCAATTTCGGACACTATTATCCGGCAGAACTAAAAGATACCTACGAGTTCGATTGAACCTAATAATTTTAGTCAAAAAATTATATTTTTATTAAAGAATTCAGTAGACGTGTACAAAAAGAAATTCAATTACTAAAATTTGATGTTGTGTCCTAGAAAGTTCAAAATTCTGGCTCCATTGGAGTCAATAATTTTTTCTATAAAGAAAAATCATAACTTTTATTATATTTGTTTTTTCATTTATTGACGTTGCTTCCACACCAACAAGGATTGTAATGGAGTGGTAAGTACTCATTTATCATTAATCAGAGGTCTCGAGTTCGAGTTCATGGGTATGAAGTCGCCTTTGTTAGGGAACGCTTTACCTCCAATGTGAGACTTTCCGGTGCAAATCTGAATTTAGTCGGGCCCCAATATGAGTACCGGGCACCGGGTGAAAAACCAAAAAAAGAAAAACTTTGCTTCCACTATATTTCGACAACACATGTATCGCGAACTGGAATAGCACATGAAATTTCAGAAAGATGTCTAGTACTATACATTATCATCGCACTAATTTTTTTCTTATACTTGGATTATCTAAAGGCTTAACTTATTAATTAAACTTCTAAAAGCCACTAATTAAAGGGACTACTTTGTAACTAAGATGCTTAGGGATTATTTTATGTTAATTAAGATGCTTAATCTACTTTCCAAGGTTGTATCACACAACTTTATAATATATGTAGGTTAATATTGCGCTACATGAATAATCAAGGAGAGCAAAGAATATTACAAAATCGATGTTGTTGATTCACACCATTAGTTTTACTAAAAGAGCATCAATATTGTCTTGTATTATATTATTGCTGAGTCACATTACAGATAAATCACTTTTAATAACGATATAGTGATTGAGTTAAATCACAACTGACAGATTAATGTGATCCTATCAATCAATCGAATAAGTCTTAAGAGGAATGTTAGCTTTTAACAAGTGAAAAAGTAATAAAAGAAGGGAAACTATGGTAAAAATGAGAATTCAAAAAAAATTTAAAAAAAATGGAAAACCATGCAACAATATGCCCTCTTCGAATCATGCTAAAGTGGCATTACTTGGCACGACTTGACATTCAATTTGACATTGCCTGTCAATGCTTTTCTTTTTAGAGATTTTAAAAATTATGCGAAAGGAATCAAGATTTTGTAGATCACTTCAACTTCAATGGTCAAATCTCTCTGTAATAACAAAACTATATAACAACTATTCATTATAAAAGTTAAATTTATATTATATTCTCTATAACATAATACAAAAATCAGTTCCGAGATAAATTTAGACTTTTATAGTGAATGTTGTTATAAAAATGTTTGACTGCACTTCCACTATATCCCAATGTTTCAAGCCTTTTTTCCCCTTTTCTACTATATCAACTGTTCCAACTCCCAAATATGTTTCTGTATGAGTCAAAATTCGACTGAGAAAATTCGGCAAATAGAAGTGAACAAGTGTGAAAATTACGGCTGGGGTCGAGCAGGGCCCAACAACGAGGAACTGCCGATCGAGCAAGATATCAAAGCCGAGGTCGAGTAGAGAATAATAAGAATAACGATTAGAATAGTCTTGGAACTACCAAAATGAATATTCTATTGAATATTCTCTTGGCTGTACTTTTTATGGTCTTTCGGGAATAGTGAAAGATAGGAGGCAAAAAGGAATGTAAAATTCACTTGAAGAAGTACTTTTGTGAAAACTTGACTCTTGAGAAATAATACAAACATTACTTTTCCACAGTGATTCAATTTGTTGTTTATTATGTCTTTCCACTCATCAAATCCGAGAAAACTTTGTTCATTTACTTATCCATTTGTCACACATTATTGTCAGAGCGAGGAATCATCCACCTCATTCAATATTTGGGTGAACGTTCTCCCTATTTATATTTATTGCCATTTTGCATATTTATTGCTCATTATTGGCTCATCACACATTCTCAATAGCTACATTTAATAACCTTATCCAATAATTGGATATTTACGAACATTATTGCATGAGCACGTGTTAGATCTAAGATTCATTATATTTGACTAGGATTTACCCTTCACTTAATTTATCTTTTAATTAGTTTAGCGAAAAATTTCATATTTTTTGGTCAAACAACTTCATCATCATATTTATGTATAGCATATTATTTAATTAATAGTCGTAGATTGTGGAATATTTTTTGAATTCTTCAGTAACTATGAAAATTTTTCATTTATCTTATCAGTTTAATATCTGATATGTGGGCCATCAGTCCACACGATATTAACTCAATTTCTTAAGGGGAGAGTCCGTTAAGTTAGCTTGATGCCTGGGCTCTCGTGTGTCGCCCATGTGTTGCACTACTGCACGGGCGGGGCGCACCTCACCAAAAGAGGGAGAATTTAAAAAATAGTCAGATTTACAAGTGGTCATTCAAAAATAGCACAGTTTCAAAGGTAATCGAAATTTAGCCACTTTTCATGTAAAGATAAATCTGAACGAAAATACTTTTCAAAATCCGAAAATACTCCAGTACAATATACTGGAACTCAGTATAATATACTGGAAGTTCCAGTATACTTTGCTGGAGTTCTAGCAAAGTATACTGGAACTCTAGTATATTATACTGGAGTTCCAACAAAGTATAGCGGTCCAGCATAATATGCTGGAAGTTCATACACAGATGCACTGAACTCTAGTATATTATGCTGGACCGGTCTTTGTTACAGCAAAATAGTGGCTATTTTTCAATGACTTGATAAACGTTGACTATTTAATTTGAATGACCAGTCCGAAAAATAACTAGCCCGTGCTATTTATAAAAGAATTAAAGAAAGATTTTAACATGACAGAAATATCCAAATGGTACTAGGTTGTCTAACAAGAGTAGACTATCTAAGGCCCTACTTAATTATCGCACATACATGAGCAATTATTCCTGAATTGTTCTGGCCTGATTTGTCGTTGGAGTTATTTTATTCTTCAGAAAACCCTATAGCGTTTAACAACACTAAATAATTTTAATGAAAAAAGATGGGATAGACAAAATAAAGTGAATGTGAATTTCACCATGTCATTTAACACGAAAGAACCTGCTTGTGTGTACCATTTTCTTAGCTCCCATCTGGCCATAGGTTTTAGCTTCATTTTTTCAAAAAAATAATTAAAAATAATATTTGTTTATAAAATATGATCATACTTTGGAAAAAAAGATTTCAAACAATTTCAAGTTCCTTAAGTTTTTGAGCGAAAATTTTTCTTTCACTCACAAAAATTCAACTTTTCTTTTAATAAAATGCATGTCCACACATAACTTCAACTTTCAAAATTATTTTTTCACACAACTTCAAATACTCTTTTTTCAATAAAATGATCTATGTCCAAATACTAGCTTAGACTTTTTATATAAATATGTAATTAGGACGTAAGGTTACACCTTATTTTTTCAAGTTACTTATTTAACTTTTTATATATAATTACCTTTAATTACTTTTATTAAGTGAGTTGATAGTATAACAAAGAATGTTACCTTTGTGGTGTAGGCAGAATTTTCACCGAAGAATTTCAAAAAGAAAAAAAATAAAAAAGCGAAAAAGCAAAGGGGATTCAACATCAAATATATATACATAAAAAAAAAAGATTCGACCTTATATATACAGTATAATACTCCATATCTCCCCCGATGGATAACCTAGAAATTCTATAGACTAACTATTAAACCCTAGAATTTCATTGGTCCATGTGTAATGAATCTATATATAAGTATCCTACGCAACCTCTTCTCTCCTCAGTACTACTCTTTTCCTCCTCTTGCTTTAATTTGTTTCTCTCAAAAACCCTAGTTTGACTCATTTGTTTTCTTGTAAGGATCTTTTTTTTCAAAAGATTTACTAATAATCCAACATCTTTGTAATTTGTTTAGTTTAGTTATTTTTACTTTTGTTCCTATTTTTCTTGAATATTGAATCATTTGTAACTGAATCTTCAAAACCCTTTCCTTTTATTTATTCCCTTCTGCTCCTTTCCTTCATCAATCTTTATTCTTTATCCCCAAAATTTATAGATGAAGATTATATCTTAGTGAAACATTTGATGGTTTACTTCATTATAATTAACCCTTTCTTGCTTTCATCTCATTAACCCTTTCGGATCAAGATTTGAAATTTTTGGAGTTTTCAAATATATATCTCTGTTCCGTGTTAAAAATTAGTTTTCTTCGCCTCCGTCCACCTCTTGTTATATATATATATATATATATATATATATATATATATATATATATATATATATATATATATATATATATANTATTTTTTTTGACTTCTATCAGTTCTTATGGATTTATACGTTTAGATTGAACTGGAGATTTTACCTTTGAATATCTTTAGCCTGTTATGTCCAGGGACAGAGCTAGGATGATGAAAGGAGCTCATCTGAATCTCCGTTGTCAATTACACTGTACTTATAAGGTCAAAATTATTTTTTATACATAAATAGTAGATGTTAAACCCCGGCCTTGGCTTGTTCTTGTGTTTACTTTTAATATTCTAAATCTCTCGATAAAAATTCTGACTCTGCCACTGATTATCCAGTTCCAAGAATTTTAGCTCTTTTTTCTAAAGTGGATCGTGCATTGATTGACATATATACAGTTGTTACTTGCAGCTGCAGCATTATCAAGACTCACATATAAATCATGTGGAGCAGAAATTATTTTTCTATAAAATCTGCCCCAATGTTTTTTGAATATGAGAATCTTGATGATGCTGCATCAGCAGATGATGACTTCTTTCTCCAATAAAACGGCAAAGGGAGATATTTGTTCATATGATTTTATAAGGTGATTCGTTTGGATTGTGAATTTATGTGCTTAGTACTGCTTTGCTTGTAAATTTCTATAAGCCTTTCCCCTCCCCCCTCTCCTTCCCCCTTCTTTTATTGTTCGTTTTTAAGTCGAGAGTATTGGAAACAACCTTTCTACCTCACAAAAGGTCGGGGTAAGGTCTGCATATACCCTACTCTTTCAAGGTTTCATCTATGAAATCATACGGGGTATGTTGTTATTATATCATTGTATTTTTTGTTTTCAAGGAATTAGTATTGGCAGAATTAGCAATACTATGTCGATTATAATCACCTATATATATGATTATCTATTCTATCATTTGATAAATCAAGAATAAAAATTCCAACTCATTCTATGTTCAATACTTGGAATATTTTGGCCCATCATGGGAATTTAGAGGCTAAGATAAGCATCATGGCATGTATTGAACTCGAATAATTATTATATAAATCATCGTTCCAAATATTAAAAAAAAAAAAAAGTTATTGATGTATATTGGAAGATTAGGTATATTTTTGTAGGATTTTCATTTTATAAGAAGTTGATTTATCTGAAGCGTGGAAAAAAGTTAATTTTCTTTTCACCAGAATGTCAATGATAATCTTTTATTTAATATGCTTTGAAAAATGGAATCAGCTAATATTAGTTCTGAGAGTTTCATAAGAAAAAGCTTGATAATATAGTACTGTAGCTGCTTCATTTTCTTATTGTTATAATATACACTACTAGAAATCTAGAAATTAGATCAAACATTTGCGACCAAAGTTGGTCGGTAAAAAAAAACGATCAAAGTTGGTCGCAAATGTGGAGAAAAATATTATATATTTATTTTAAATAATTTACCGACCAACGTTGGTCTGTATTTGATCGGTAAAGTGGTCAACATGTTGACCGCGCTGGTCAGACTTGCTTGGTCAAAGAAATATTGACATTATCGACCAACTTTGGTCGCTAATGTGGGATATTTTATAAAATATAAATAAATCTTATTTAAAATTACCGACCAAAGTTGGTCGGTTTTTTGTGATGACCCAAAAAGTCATCTCTCATTTTATAAGTCAAAACTGCGTTTCGAGGCCTTGAAAACCTCCTTTTATCTCACCTCGTTTTGCCTGCACAGCCCGAGCATATATCCGGGAAGCTTTTATGTAAAAAACTGAGAGAAACACTAATTTTGCCTTTAAAATTGAATTTAAGTTGACTTCAGTCAATATTTTGGTTAAACAGATCCAGACCCGTGATTCGACGGTCCCACAGGGTCCGTAGGGAAATATGAGACTTGAGCGTGTGACCGGAATTGAATTTCGAGGTCCCAAGCCCGAGAAACGAATTTTTGAAAGAAATTCTTTTACTGAAATAACAAGAGTCTTTGGAAATTTGATTATATTTGAAATGGTATCAGATCCGTATTTTAGTTTCGGTGCCCGATACAAGTTTAATATAGTATTTGAGTGATGCTTGTAAATTTTGGTAAGAAACAGAGGTCATTTGACGTGATTCGGATCCGTAGTTGTGAAATTTGAAACTTTGAAAGTTTTGAGATTTTTCTTTGATTTCTATGCTAAATTCATTGTTTAAGATGTTATTTTGTCGATTTGATCGCACGAGTAAGTACGTAAGATGTTTTTGAGGTTGTGTACATGTTTGGTTTGGAGCCCCGAGGGCTCGGGTGAGTTTCGGGTAGGTTTCGGGATGTTTGAACTTAGGAAATCACTGCTGGTGCACCAGTTCTGGTGTGCCCGCACCTGGAAGCCTAGGGCTGCAGGTGCGAGGTCGCAGGTGCGGACCTTCAGCCGCAGGTGCGGACCTTCAGCCGCAGGTGCGGTCCAACCCAGTCTGCCCTCTTTCCGCAGGTGCGACAACTTTTTCGCAGAAGCGGATACTCCTCCGCATGTGCGGCCCTTAATGGCCTTAGCCATTTCCACAGGTGCGACCTTTTTTCCGATCCTGTGTAAGCACAGGTGCGACCCAAGCACCGCAGATGCGAAGGTCGGGCAGTGAGTGTTTGTAAATTAGAACTTTAGCCATTTCTTCTTCCACTTTTCACAAAAATAGAAGACCTAGGGAGATTTTCTCAAGAGATTTTCTTCCCAAATCATAGGTAAGTGCCACTAACTAATTTCCTTCAACTTTTTAATGTTTTTCATCAATTATCATCAAGATTCCTAGGGTTTTAAGGGTAGAAAATTGGGGATTTGGGTAGAGTTAGGGCTTTTTGAATAATTGGAATTTAGACCTCGTTTTGAGGTCAGATTCCGAAACTAATTACATATTCGGGCTCGTAGGTGAATGGGTGATCGGGTTTTGGTCCGAACCTCTTGTTTTGACCAAGCGGGCTCGGGGTCGATTTTTGACTTTTTAGGAAGAATGATAGAAAATTCATAATTAAATATTGGGGTTGAATTATTTAGTATTTATTGATATTATTAAGCTAATTATGTCTAGATACAGTTGAATTGGAGGCGAATTCTAAGGGAAAGCGGTAATTGAGGCTTGAGTTGATCGTGGAATTTGAGGTAAGTGTTTGGCTTAACCTTAGCTTGAGGGAATAGGTGTTGTGTCTTATTTGCTATGTGTCAGTGTCATGTTCAACGCATAGGTGAGATGACGAGTACCTATACGTTGGTGTCAAGCACGCCCGTGAGTCGAATATTGTGATTTACGTGATTTTTCGTTAAGTAATACTTGAGTTTCACTTTATAGCTATCCATGTTGGTGGAAATTCCTTGATATTGAACAGTGTTGAGTATTGGTTTCAGTAGAAGATTTTTATGTGAAGTTATGTACTAAGTGAGATTGGTTATAGTTGTTTCCCTTGCCGGGATGGTATTTTCCACTGATGGCTCCCTTGCCAGGACGTTATGGTTTTATTTTTGGTTACTCTGTTAATTTCCTTGTTGGATTGTTGTCATTTGATGTGTTTGGATGAGGAGGAGTGTAAAATCACGAAGGGTGATGTCGTGCGTGAGATTGTGAGTGAATGTTAATGCACGAAGGGTGATGTCGTGCCGATATTATGATTGCAAAAGCACGAAGGGTGATGTCGTGCCATGATATGAATAATAATGCACAAAGGATAATGTCATGCCATTATTATGTGAGGTAAAAGCACGAAGGATGATGTCGTGCTGAATATATGGATTCTGATGGTGAGGACGAGAGTAAAAGCACGAAGAGTGATGCCTTGCACTTGCTTTTGTATTACTATTTCTGTTGCTGAAATTGATATCTAATTTGTGCTTTATCTTGTTATTTTCATTATTTGATATTTTCTCCCATCAGCATGTTCCCCCTTTCCTTTATGATTAGCTGCTTATTTCTCATTGATATTATTTTCTCTGTATACTGTTAAACTGCACAGGTTGATTTGGTTGTCGTGTCCTAGCCTCGTCACTATTTCGTCGAGGTTAGGCTCGACACTTACTCAGTATATGGGGTCGGTTGTACTGATGCTACACTCTGCATATTTTTTTTGTGCAGATCCCGGTACAGGACCCTACGGACCCTAGAGTGAGGAGGCTGCCTTCAGTCCATTTGGAGATTCCGAGGTAGTCCTGCAGGCGTCTGCAGGCCTTGGCGTCCCCTCCTACTTTCTTTATATTCTTCTCTTCTTTATCCTGAGACAGATGTATCTATTTTGTTAAGACCTTTATATGTAGTATTCATAGTCAGTCCGTGGAAATTGTGACACCAAATTCTGGTTTTAGTATTATAAATTTTGAAATGGTAACTAGTCAAGTTTCTAGACTTTATTTCCTTTCGCACCTTTATTTCTGTTGGTTTTGTTTTCACCTGTTAGCTATTAATAATAAAGAACGAGGTAAATAATCATTATCGTTGCCTTTCCTAGCGGTTTCAATGTTAGGCGCCATCACGATCCCGATGGTGGGAAATTCAGGTCGTGACAAGTTGGTATCAGAGCACTAGGTTGCTTAGGTATGACAATTCACAGACAAGCTTAGTAGAGTCTGAGGGATCGGTACAGAGACGTCTGTGCTATCCCCCAGAGGCTAATGAGTTTAGGAATGACTTCACATCTATTCTTCTCGGTCGAGCGATTTGATGTCTCAAAACTAATTGAATTTCTACTCTATTCTCTCGTAGATGGTGAGAACACGTGCTTCTTCATCCACTGATCAGCAGCCCGAGGGGACGAGGCCGTGCTAGAGACCGAGGCAGGGGCAGAGCTCAGCCAAGAGCAGCAGTCCCAGTGGCGGAGCCTCAGGTAGAGTTTGCTGATTAGGTTCCTTCCCAGACAGTTCCGGTTGGACCAGCTCAGGTTCCGGAGGGGTTCATTGCCACCCAGGTACTCCAGGATGCTCTGGTCCGTCTAGTGGGCCTAATGGAGAGTGTCGCTCAATCAGGTTTGCTTCCTTCAGCACCAGCCGTCTCTCAGGCTGGGGAGGAGCCCAGACTCCCGCTACTCGCACTCTGGAGCAGTTGGCTTCTCAGTTTCAGACCCCAGTAGCTCAGCCAGCTGGAATAGTTTAGCCGGGTATTATGGCTCAGACCGGTGATGGAGCAGCTATGTTTGTTGATGCTTTGTGGAGGTTGGACCGGTTCACCAAGTTGTTTACTACTACTTACGTGGTGCATCTTCAGAAGATCCCCAGGACTACTTGAATAGCTGCCATGAGGTTCTACGGAACATGGGGATAGTGGAGACCAATGGGGTCGACTTTGCTTTTTTTCGTTTTTCAGGTCCTGCCAAGACTTGGTGGAGAGATTATGTTTGGCTAGACCAGCTAGATCACCGGCCTTGACTTGGGCCCAGTTCACTCAGCTATTTCTGGAGAAGTTTCTTCCTATCACACAGAGAGAGGATCTTCGGAGGCATTTTGAGCATCTCCAGCAGGGCTCTATGACCGTCACTCAGTACGAGACCATATTTTTTACCTTGGCCAGACATGCTATTATGATACTTCCCACCGAGCGAAAGAGTGTGTGGAGATTTATTGAGGGAGTAGCTCAGCCGATAAGATTGCAGATGTCCAAGGAGGCAGGGAGTGAGATTTCTTTCAAGGATGCAACCAATGTGGCCAGACGAGTTGAGATGGTTCTGTTGCAGGGGAGTGGTTAGGGGTCTGACAAGAGACCCCGTCATTTTGGCAGGTTCAGTGGTGCCTCATCTGGAGGCAGGGATTGTTTTGGTAGGGGCCATCCTCCTAGGCCATTTCATTCAGCACTTCAGGTTTCTCGCAGTGCTCCAGGTGGTCGTGGTTCTCATATGCAGTATTCTGATCAGTTGCCCTACAGTGCACCATCAGCTCCTATAAGTGCACCGTCGCTTCAGAGTTTTCAGGGTGGTTACTCAGGTCATCAGGGTCAGCAGCCTCAGCAGCCGAGGTCTTGTTATACTTGTGGTGACCCGAGGCACATTGCTAGATTTTTCCCTCGAGCAGTTTTCAGCACCAGGGTTCTCGTGCTATGGTTCCCGCACCAGGTGCACCACCCACTCAGCCTGCCAGAGGTGAGGGTCGAGGTGTTAAAGGTGGAGGTCAGGCAGTTAGAGGTGGATGCCAGGCTACTAGAGGTAGAGGTCAACCAGCAGGAGGCCGTCCCAGGGACGTAGTTCAGATGGGTGGGGCCCAGCCCCGATGTTATGCTATTCCAGCCAGACCTGAGGCTGAGGCCTCCAATGCAGTTATCACAGGTATGGTTTCAATTTGCAGCAGGGATGCTTCGATTTTATTTGATCCGAGGTTCATTTAGGGATTGATAGACTTGTGAAGATCCTAATTAGTATATATAATTTATCATCAAATATATCTGTGTGTCAATTGATGATTCATCGACTTATCACCTACTCAGATGCATCATTGAATATTAAAAACAAAACGTCTCGACTTATGTCAATTAATCTGATATAATTGATTCATCGACTTATAACCTAGTGATGAATGAATGTAATCCATTAAACCTGTTATAATACAAATAAAGAATACAGTAACTATAACATGCTATATATGTAGTTAAAGTAGCACGAAGTGTATGTGTTATATATATACACACACTAACATATACTATAACAAGTTATATATACGTTATAGTATTACAATGAAGTGTGTGTATGTGTGTGTGTCTATATATATATATATATATATATATATATATATATATATATATATATATATAAGAACATGAAGCGCTAGGAACACGGGGTTGGGTTCTTTTAGGGATTGATAGACTTGTAAATTGATTCATCCACTTATAACTTATTTAGATGCATCGATGAATATTAAAAACAAACGTTTTGACCTATATAGATTAATGTAAAAAACAAAACATCTCGACCTCTATACAATAGAATAATATTATATTGGTTTATCAATTGATTAATTATTCATACGTAGTAATGTTCTAAGATTGATCATCAATTATAATATAGTGTATGTGTGTGTATGAAATTACTCATATACTTAAATATAAGTTAAAAAATTTCTTTACATAGATGCTATTATAATCTATTAAAAGTAATTACCTAGTTAATATAATTTTTTTAAAAGATTATTCTTATAGTTTATAATAATTGTAGTTAAATAAAATAAATATTTATAGATAATAATAATTTTTTTATAGCTTATAATATTTAAAAACCAAAAAAAAAAAAAAAAAGAAT
Organism: Nicotiana paniculata; assembly: GCA_005239505.1. Taxonomy (NCBI): domain Eukaryota; kingdom Viridiplantae; phylum Streptophyta; class Magnoliopsida; order Solanales; family Solanaceae; genus Nicotiana; species Nicotiana paniculata. The sequence goes on from ML308363.1 coordinate 18,579, forward strand.
TAACTTTTTTTTGATAGCGACCAACGTTGGTCGCTATTTTGGTCAAACGGTCTAAACTAAATGTACCGACCAAAATAGCGACCAACGTTAGTCGTTATTTCTAAAACCAGACTCAAAAACGGGTTCCCCCTCCCCCCATTTCTCTTATTTTCTTCCCCAAAATTTCCCAAACTCTCTCTCTCAACACTTTCCCCTCCCCTTCTTTATTTCCCTCACACAAATCTCATTCCCCACACCGTGCCACCACCGCCTGCCTCGCGTCGCCCCTCCCTTTCTCTATTTCCCTCACACAAATCCCGTTCCCCACCACGCGCCACCACCACCTGCCTAGCGTCGCTGTCGCCGCCCACCGCCCACTAGTGGACTGCCGCCCCTCTCTGTTCTTCTCTACCTAAAAAAATCTAGGTTTGAATTATAACCCATTTCTTTTTTATTTCTAGTTTTTGTTTCAATTATTTCAACATTGTAGTTTATTGTTTCAATTAGTTTTTCAATTCTTTGAACAATGTATTTTATTGAGGACTAGGGTTTAGGTCTCGTTTTAATTAGTTTGTTAATTAATTTTATTAACTAATTGGTTTAATTAGTGTTGAATTTAGTTTAGTTAGATTTGATTTATACTTTGTATTGTCTTGATAGTTTAATTACAATCTAGGGTTTAGGATATGAATTGGAATTTTAGGATATGAATTGGACTTGTAGTTTATAAATTGAAATTTTAGGATATGAATTAAACTTTTAATTTATGAATTGAACCTTTTGGATATGAATTGAATTATTAGTTTATGAATTGAACTTTTAGTTTATGAATTGAACTTTTAGTATATAAATTGAAAATTTAGGATATAAATTGAACTTTTAATTTATGAATTGAGCCTTTTGGATATGAATTGAATTTTCAGTTTATGAATTGAACTTTTAGTTTATAAATTGAAATTTTAGGATATGAATTGAATTTTTAGGATATGAATTGGACTTTTAGTTTATGAATTGGAATTTTAGTCTATTAATTGGACTTGTAGTTTATAAATTGAAATTTTAAGATGAATTGAACTTTTAATTTATGAATTGAACCTTTCGGATATGGTGTCACGACCCAAAATTCATAAGGTCGTGATGGCGCCGGACACCATTGTCAGGCAAGCCAATCATTAATTAGTTAAGTTAAATTTTCTGTTTTAGCATTTTTGAAATCATTGCCTTTCACTTTATTTCATGATAACTGAATAAAATTCGCTAAGTAAATACAACAGTTTAATATTTCATTTTTATAAAATACATCCCAAACACATCCCAGAACCCGGTGACACAAGTACATGAGAAAATTCTAAGAATTTCACAAATACTACAAAGCTTGTCCAAAATACAAATTGGACAAGGAATTTAAAATAAAAATAAATACAACATGAGGGAGACTCTGTCAGTTGCGGATCGCCTCCGGATGATGCAGCTCACCTAAGTCTCCAAACCAGCCACATCGCTATGAAAATACTTGTGCAATAAAAATGCACAACAAGTGTAGCATGAGTACAAAAATAACGTGTACTCAGTAAGTATCCCGCCTAACCTCATAGAGGTAGTGATGACAGGTCGATTTGACACTTGATAGAGGTCAATTTAGTATAACCAAGTGAGACAGTAAGCATGAATCTCATAGGCAATTTACTAAAAATCAGGAATAAATAGTATCAACTCCTTCCACATTTAACACTTTAAATCTTCGTCATTTCAGGTGAAAATTTAAATAATAATCAGGGATAAGAAACATCATCTTTGTTTCACATTTTACATATCAATTCTTCTTCTTCTTAACTGGACATTAAAAACTTCCTTAGATCGATAAACATGTATAAATCACAGAAAATATGCAGCAATCATCATGCACAAGAAAATGCCGAGGGTCAACGGCACATACCAACAATAATAAACTGTGCACTGCCGATGGTCAAACGGCTTGAACCATAGATGCATTAATCTGCCGCGCTCGCGAATCGATCATGCGACACGGTTATACATAAATACAGGCTTATCCTGCTCGCGAATCATACATGCGACTCAGGCACCCATCGATACACATATTCACACAATAAGTCCACATTTTTATCAAGAAAGGAGTTACCCAGGAAAGTGATAAAATTCTTCTTACAGGAACACGAAAAATAACATTTAAATCTTTGTTTTGAAACTCATTTTCCAAGTTTAATAATATTCAATAATATAACCTTATCAGGAATACAATTAGCCACGGAGGAATGAATTCTCTTTCTAAATGATTAAGAAGGTACACTCTAGCCTTCTTAGGAAATAAATTACCATTTCAATAGCATTATCAGTCTAATATTAATTATTTGCAGGGTCACATGATATTTTATTGACAAGGTCACAAGTATGACAAGTAAAGCATGCTAGTGGGTCCTAGACTACCCGAACACAACATCATAGTAGCTACGCACGGACTCCCGTCACCTCATGCGTATGTAGCTCCCGCAGATAGTAGCACATATTTAATTAGTTTACCTAGGGGGACAATTCCCCCTCACAAAGTTAGAAAGGAGAATTACCTCGCTTCGAAATTCCATAACCAACTTCCAAGCCCTTCCGACGACTCCATTGGACGCACCAAAATTTCCTCGTGCCCATGTGCCCAGATTCCGAAATTTCTCGAAGATAAATCTACCCATAGCTTTACTAACTCAAATATTCATGCTCAATTCGTGGTAAAAATCCAAATTACAATTTCTAGGTTTTTCCTCCAAAAATCCCAATTTTCTACTAATTTCCATGTCTAATTCCATGCATAAACCTTGTATTTAACTTAAAAACATGAAGAAATTACTTATCTAGTGATGCATGATGAAAATCCCTGTTGAAGCTCCTCAAAGTCGTCCAAACCAAAGAAAAATGGGAGGAAATGAGCCAAGAATCTCGGTTTTTAAAACATTCTGCCAGGCCTATTTTTGCACATGCGATCCAATCTTTGCACCTGCGAACTCGCACTTGCATCCCATTGTCCGCATCTGCGCTCTCAGCCAAGCCACCAAAAATTTCTTACCTGCGGCCAAAGCCTCGCAGGTGCGGTCACACCAGATGACAGCAACCTCAGCATTCTTCAAACTCCAAACTTGGTCCGTTAACCACCCGGAATCCACCTGAGGCCCCCGCGACCCCGTCCAATTACACCAACCTGTTCCAAAACATAATGCGGACTTTCTTGAAGCCTCAAATCACATCAAACAATGCTGAAATCACCAATCGCACTAAAATTCAAACTTTAAGAACTTGAAATTCCAAACTTCCATATCCGATGTCGAAACCTATCAAATCACGTCTGATTGACCCCAAATTTTGCACACAAGACATATTCGACATTACAGACCTGCTCCAACTCTCGGAATCGCATTCCGACCCCGATATCAGAATTTCCACTTCCAGTCGGATTTCTCAAAAATCTTCAAATTTCTATCTTTAGCCAAGTGACTTCAAAATGACCTACGGACATCCGAATTCACTTCAGATCGCGCTCTCAACTCCAGAATCACCATACGAAGCTATTCCCAGACTCAGAATCCCAAACGGACATCTATAACACTGAAATGCCTTACATCCCAAACTTATGAAATTCTTCTAAAATGCTAACTTCCACAATATACGCCGAAATGCTCCCGGGTTATCCAAAGCCCGATCCGGACATACGCTCAAGTCCGAAATCATCATACGAATCTGCAGGAACCCTCAAATCCTGATTCGGAGGTCGTTTACTCAAAATTCCAATCTTAGTCAATTCCTCCAACTTAAGGCTTCTGAAATGAGAATTTTCTTTCCAATTTGACTCCGAACTTCCCGAAATTCAACTCCGACCATGCCTACGAGTCATAATACCTGAAATGGAGCTTCTCATAACATCAAACCGCTTAACGACGCGTTAGAGATCAAAACGAGCGGTCGGGTCGTTACATTCTCCCCCACTTAAAAAGACGTTCGTCCTCGAACGTGCTAAGAACTGATCTGGAGTTATCTGAAATCATTTTTTAACACCTCGTGCACCTGCCCATGCTACCACAACCCAGCTGCGTACATTAGCTTGATCAAATATAAAGATTTCTTCCAACTCCTGAAATTTCTCTGCCATACCTAGTTCTAATATATAAACATCGTATCAACTACCACACGATGTACCAGAACATGACTGCATACCTTGGCTGAATTAGCACCATGCACCGCATAATTCATCATCTGACTACAATAACACTCCCTGAATCTTATTAGCTAAAATTCCACGAATCTGATGCTCTCAATGCACCTTATGATATATATATACATCATGCTATAATGCTGGCGATACCAGCACAACGGAGGATATGTGTAGAAATTTCTAACCAATTACAGAGTTAACCAAACATGGAATCATTCCTCTTGACTAAGACCATCATCTCATTACAAACCAATAAGGGTAACTGTCTTTCAATGTATTTCATAAAATCTTATCGCACTAGATCCCTGATCCAAAAATCTCGTCTCACCCAGTATGACCTGCTCAGACAACAAATCACACTAAACATGACCAACGGTCTCACATGATACCACATCGCGCCAATAGGCCACAACTCGAACATGATGCATAAGAAATGACTCAGGAAGGGACTACTCAACTCGCGCAACTAATATGAACTTTCCTCAGAAAATAGGAAGTAAAACATAGAAAATAGATATAGGGGACCGTACTCAATATCACACTGGTGTGGCGGGAAACCCACTCAAAATAACATACCCGTGGTGGCGTGCCACCCGATCTCATCATAAAATTCACATAAGGAGATATACACGGAGCTGAATTGCTCACTATCACAAAATACTGAATATCGATCATAAGCACGCTAAGTGCATAATACCATCCCGGGGAGACTGATAAAGCCATATGCTACAAAACGCAAGCACAACTGAGGTGCGATATGTATATATATACTCTGGATCTCAAGAGCTATCCTGCTCACATAACATCATCACTACGCTGGACCTCAACACATAAGAAATTATCAAACCGTTTTACAATTCACACGACACAATCATAATATCACATGAATTTGACGAAGATGGAAAAACACCTGATATTCCAATACCCCTCCTTGAGGAGCGCTATACCGAAAAGAATACATATGCCTCACATGAAGCCCATAAACCTATTTAAATCCATTCATACACTTGTGCTCACAATGAACTAGACCGATAGCCTTACCTGGGTCCAAAATAACCTACTTCCTCTCATAGCATGCAAGAACAACCATCATAGCCGGGACAACACCCCACAATCCACAACCAGCTGGACCGAACGCCATCATGGCATAAATTTTCAAACAAGCAATATTGCACTTCCTTACACTTGGTCTAAATCTTCAATCAATCAGGTGACTACCTGTCACACTCATACCATCTTCCCGTGGTCAGCTCCCACGACCTTCCACACAAGGTAGCAAGTCTGCACATTCACCACTGGTCATACTAACGTTGTAAAACAAATCAAGAACCCATAACTAGGATGCAAAGCCTCTTTCACCGAATATCGATCTCAGGTGACACTAATGATAACACCAGCTTACTCTGGACTTTCATATCACTTTTTCTTGCTCATCCGAGATCATGACATCCTTGTTAACACCGAACCGCAATCTTGATTCTTACTCCCAGTTACACACTGTTTACTGCACCTAACATGCCAATATGAGATTGCGCAAGAATTCCATCATAACTCTACTAACAGGGTAAACACCTCATCATATACAAACCTTTTACTTACCTCAATTCAAGAGAACAATAACAACACTCAAGTGAATTCTCACAGTCACCCAATATGCAAATCCTTAAGTAGTGGTCTGAACCACCATAAACCTTCCGGGATCCGCCTACACCTGGCAGGCCATAGCACTCGAATGCTCCCACGTAAAATCTATTATGACGGCTGACAAGCCCCGCACATACCGGCTCAAACCACATGCATAATTTAATTACACTGACGAAACTGATCACTGCCGTACATGTGCCATTTCAACCATGGCTAATCAATCTATCTTCTTTTAATCATCTTTAATTGCCTCAAGAATAATAGTAGCTTCCTTCAACTCATAGCAACTCAACCCTCACTCATCCCGAGTGACCTTGATTCACGAGACCATGCTGTCCTAATCCTGCAACCAGTCACATACCCTCCTGATAATCTTTCTACAACCCGAAGTTTATTTCTCTCCCTCCTCCAATACTATCCTGCATGCTGAAATTAACATAGAACACACCAATTATTTTCCCTTTATCAGGAATTACGCTTCATAAGCTCGATTCGTAATCATATTGCTGCCTGAAACTCTTAAACGCCGCATTCTTAACTTCCGAATTTACTAGGACCGCTGCTGAGAGTCACCCACTCTAAACGGCCCCGAATCACAATCAACTCCAAGGCTCTTCTAGCACATGAACATCCTCTCAATGAAGTACGTGACTGAGTCACTACCCTTACAACTCACTTATGCCTTAAGCATAAATTCTGAACCTTTCAAAGCCTAACCCTGGTCCAACAGGGCCAACGTTTTCACACATTTATCAAATTCCACGCACAATCACCATTTTACTCATTTCCCTTAGCTGTAATAACTTGCCAACACCGACAATCCGCAACCCCATGAGAACAAAATCCTACAACCCAACTGCAGGTGGTGGGACTCCCCCACCTAGTCCGAAGCTACTCTTTGCAACACTCTAGACCCTGCTGAGGTCCTCTCCCATTTGTTAACATGATCTTGCTCGACCAACCCGTCCAATCCTTCCAAATTCTCTTGTTAGCACTCCCTAAATAGTCAAATTCTCTAGCATCATTCACACATTCTGCCTCCTACCGAATAGCCATTAGAACCCCTCACAGAAACTTTCCAACCACATAACCGCTAACCAACTCACAGGAGATAACCCACCTGTGGAAATCTCCAACTGACACCTTCCAATAACGTCGTACTGCACACCCTCTACAACATCAATATCACATCCTAAGCCTGTTCTCATTCACCAACTTTACCAGTTTGTCCGCTCCTCATGGACATCAATTAAATGCGCTACAATATCCTTTAATTCACCACTATGTTGTCGCCCTCCCACTTTGGTTAAACTCATTCCTTTAGGCACTACCTGACCTCCTTTCCTTACGCCTGGCCTTTTAGAAATTCAGCAGCCACCTGACACTTCTCACATGTCTTCCTTCGTCGTATGCTGCCCAATTCAATATCATTCTCTGCAGCTCTTAAACCAGCAGTTCTCCTAGACTTCAAACTCTCTGAAGATCAGTTATCTTAAGTTGCCTTCATTATCACTCTCATCCAGTACGGAACCACCGCACCTCACGGTCTTTGCCAACCGCATTCTTCAACACTTCTTCACAATACTCTGACCCCATGCAACCGAAGAAACCATGGCTTTGACGAACTTACCCACATTCCATTCGATCAAGGACGACGATAACACATCACAGGTGAATAATCCACATTACTTGAAAATACCAAGTCTTACTACTTTATGGACCATAACCGGACCATTCATAATCCAAATACCTTTTCTCTGCCGGAACTAAAATACCAAAATCTCAAAATCATACTTTGAGAAGACCTCCCTTCAAACCATTCATCAGGACTAAACATATGGGCAAGTGTTCTATCATCATATCGACATCGTGCAATAAACAATAGTAAACATCATCACAACCTGAGCATAACCTCAAGGCTCTCATAAACACAACTATTGAGCTGAAACAACATATTATCCTTCCGCAGGGCCATAACAACAGCCCCAACCAATTACACATGGAAAACATCTCGCATCATATCCGTAGCACCATTTCAATTTCTCAAATTCCCGATTCATAGAAAGCGCTTCGCGACGTATAAGATTGAGTAGGATGATACATAGGCATAAGCCTTAAAGGAATCAAATCGCACGATGAGGAATCAAGAAGGGAAGTGCTCCTAACAGCCCTGTAGCCTCTTGAAGATAAGTACAGACGCCTCCGTACTGATCTGCAAGACTCTACTAGACTAGCTCATGACTCATGAGACCTAAGGGAACCTAGTGCTCTGATACCAAGTTGTCACGACCCAAAATTCATAAGGTCGTGATGGCGCTAGACACCATTGTCAGGCAAGCCAATCATTAAATAGTTAAGTTAAATTTCCTGTTTTAGCATTTTTGAAATCATTGCCTTTCACTTTATTTCATGATAACTGAATAAAATCTGCTAAGTAAATACAACAGTTTAATATTCTATTTTTATAAAATACATCCCAAACACATCCCAGAACCCAGTGACACAAGTACATGAGCAAATTCTAAGAATTTCACAAATACTACAAAGCTTGTCCGAAATACAAATTGGACAAGGAATTTAAATGAAAATAAATACAACATGAGGGAGACTCTGTCAGCTGCGGATCACCTCCGGATGATGCAGCTCGCCTAAGTCTCCAAACCAGCCATATCGCTATGAAAGTACTTATGCAATAAAAATGCACAGCAAGTGTAGCATGAGTACAAAAATAACGTGTACTCAGTAAGTATCCCACCTAACTCCAAAGAGGTAGTAACAAGAGGTCGATTTTACACTTGCTAGAGGTCAATTTAGTATAATCAAGTGAGACACTAAGCATGAATGTCATAGGCGATTTACTAAAAATCAGGAATAAATAGTATCAACTCCTTCCACATTTAACACTTTAAATCTTCGTCATTTCAGTTGACAATTGAAATAATAATCAGGGATAAGAAACATCAGCCTTATTACACATTTTACATATCAATTCTTCTTCTTCTTAACTGGAAATTAAAAACTTCCTTAGATCGATAAACATGTATAAATCACAGAAAATATGCAGCAATCTTCATGCACAAGAAAATGTCGAGGGTCGAACGGCGCGGACCAACAATAATAAATTGTGCACTATCGAGGGTCGAACGACTCGAACCATAGATGCATCTATCTGCCCCGCTCGCGAATCGATCATTCGACGCGGTTATACATAAATACAGGGTTATCCTTCTCGCGAATCATACATGCGACTCATGCACCCATAGATACACATATTCATACAATAAGTCCACATTTTTATCAAGAAAGCAGTTACCCAGGAAAGTGGTAAAATTCTTCTTACAGGAACACGAAAAATAGCATTTAAATCTTTGTTTTGAAACTCATTTGACAAGTTTAATAATATTCAATAATATAACCTTATCAGGAATACAATTTTCCACGGAGGAATCAATTCTCTTTCTAAATGATTAAGAAGGTACACTCTAGCCTTCTTAGGAAATAAATTACCAATCCAGTAGCATTATCAGTATAATATTATTTGCAGGGTCACATGATATTTTATTGACAAGGTCACAAGTATGACAAGTAAAGCATGCTAGTGGGTCCTAGACTACTCGGACATGGCATAATAGCAGCTACGCACGGACTTCCATCACCTCGTGCGTACGTAGCCCCTGCAGATAGTAGAACATATTTAATTAGTTTACCTAGGGGAACAATTCCCCCTCATAAAGTTAGAAAGGAGACTTACCTCGCTCCGAAATTTCATAACCGGCTTCCAAGCCCTTCCGACGACTCCAATGGACGCACAACCCCCCAAAACTATCCAAATAACGACAAACCAATGGAAATATACTCTAATATTTGCAACAATTCATATTATATAATTTTCCAACTCCGCTCAGGGAATTGACCAAAATGCCCTTGATGTGTAGCTATAATTCATGGTTTAACGCATTATGTGCCTTACATTTTATGTGCTTTAATGGTAAAAATACACCTCGTTTGAGCATAATGGAGTCTATTTCATGTGTAGATGAATTGGATATGGAAGCCGAGCTAAATGGATGCATAAAGGTCAAAAATGCGCTCAAGAATCAAAAGGAGTGACCCTGGCTTTAGCCAGGCTTTAGACATGTAAAGCCAGGTGCTACCAGGCTTTAGCCAGGCTTTAGACATGTAAAGCCAGGTGCTACCAGGCTTCAGCCAGGCTTTAGACATGTAAAGCCAGGTGCTACCAGGATTTATCCAAGCGTTAGAGACATAAAGCCTGGTCATACCATGCGTTTTCCAGGCGTTAGACATGTAACGCCAGGTCCTAGATTCGGCCCAATCCGAGTTTTAAAGGCTTTAAGTGTTTCCCGGTTTGACTAGAAGTATCCTACACATTTAGGACTTGTCCCAAAACATATAAATAGACCCAAACACACAACTTTGAAGGACTTTTGCCATTAGAGACAAGAGGAGATTGTGGAACACTACTCAGAAGATCAAAACATTGATTTTTACATCCTTTATTCCTTACTCTGTAATTTATTTATGCAAGTTATTTTGGATTTGATTGCTATGAGCATGAGTAGCTAATTTATTTAATCTAAGGTTTTGATGGAACCCATTGAGGGATGAACTTATTGTGATATTAATATAGTTTTGATTGGTTGATTAAACTCTATTTGTTTGACTACGTTCTTGTTGTAGTTGATTGAAGGGCCCTCAATTAGTTGTTCCTATTTATTATGTATCTACTTGAGAGGGTGTGCATATTTAGGTAGTTGTTTGAACAACACCACTCCCGGAGTATAGACGAAAGTCATAACCGAGGGTTTAGAGGTTGGATTAGAAATAACGATACCTCGGGTGCAATCTAAAGTGAGCTGTAATGCAATCTAGCTAGTGTAACTTGAGAGAGTGCGTCTAGTAAATTATCATAGTTACTTGAGAGAGATTTATGGTAGCTAGAGTGTTCATGATTGATAGATATAACTAATCAAACTATAGGAAGTATCCAAGAAAGAAGTTCACCGACGGGGGAAACCATAACCTTAGACCTTTATTACAATTGTTTACACCTCATTGTTAGTTAATCTTTAGTTTATTAATTTTGTTTAGTGGTAGTATTAAAAACACTATCAAGTGATATTCATAATTCTTGAGGAAGTTTATTAAGTGAAAGTTTAGTATTCTGACGGCTTGATTGATACGTTAACTCTCTGTGGGATCGACTCTGGGCTTAGTATTTGCAATGCCCGTTTAGTCTTTTTATAAGACATAGTTGAGCGTAACCAAAATTTGGCGCCGTTTTCGGGGATTTAACGGTGTTATCAATTGGAGTTGGATGAAATACAAAATTCTGAAATATAGTCAATTTTCTTCAATTTTCATTTATACATTGAAAGTTTAACGTTTGCTAACTTGGTTGTACATGTGCATGCCTAGAAACTCATCGAGAACTGGTGAAGTATTTGAAGCCTTATCATACCCCGAGAAAGTTTTCAAGGCCCTAAACCGGGCCAACCGGAAAAGCAAACAACAACCATCAATTGAACAACTTGAACCCGACATGGAAGATCCAAACAATAGGAACAACAATAGGGATGATGTGGTAGACCAGTTGCGCAGATAGGGGCAGAGGCTCCTTTATATGACTGGGCACAACCCACAACAGAGAATTTGGCCACTGCAATACTAGTTCCTCAAATACAGGCTGAATCTTTTTAGATTACAAATAATATGTTGCACTTGTTGCAGAACAAGGGACTATTCTCAGGGTCATACATCGAAGACCCCCAACAATATTTGAAGAATTTCCTGTCGATTTGCAAAATACAGAGGCAGCCAAACGTCACTCAGGAGGCAATAAAACTGTTGTTGTTTCCATTCTCAGTGACTGGAGCAGCCCAGACTTGGCTAAACTCACTCCCCATCAATTCTATTACCACATGGGAGGAGTTAGTTAAGCAGTTCGTGAACAAATTTCATCCACCCAACAAGACAGCTCAACAAATTGATGAAATCTTGAGCTTCAGACAGAAACCAGTTGAAACATTGTAGGAGACATAGGAACGATTTAAGGGAATGCTGGTTATCTGTCCACACCATGGTATTCCGGAGCAGATGTTGGGGTAGCATTTTTATATGGGTCTAGCTGATACTGTAAAGGCAAATGTTGATGCCTCAGCTGGTGGAGCATTCTTGAGAAAAACATGGAGAGAAAGTCAGATCCTTCTTGATAAAAGGCGCATAATTCAGGGTGGACAACCAGGAATGCACCCATTACTCATTTCGTTCACTCAGTACCCTTCGATCCATCCAATACTATTGCAAAGAACGTGGCCACATTGATAACACAGATGATCATAATAACTAAGAAGGTGGAGGAATCAGGGCAAAAGCAGCAGGTACACATCGTGGATACAACCAATGAGGTCTTATGCACATCTTGCATTAGTCAACCATTTTGTAATCAGTGGAATGCAGAATGTGATCACCCTCCTTATCCAGAAAACATAAATTATGTGTCAAACTATGGAAGCCAGAGAAAAGGGGGGCAGAACTGGGGTCAGCAAGTTCAACCGTATAGACCACCTCACCAACAACAGAACAGTGGAAACATGGGTATCATGAGACCACAAGGTAATACAGCCCCATATCAGAGGCCGCAAGGTTATAACCATCAGAATCAACAACAAGCATACAAGCATACTACCCTCCTCAGCATCAACAGGGGGGGAGGCAAGAAGGGTGGGTTGTCCAATTTAGAATCTATGATGCAGCAGGTTATTGGGTCAAATGCCAAGATCATGGAAAGAGTAGATGCCCATGACTCAGCCATTAAAAATATCGAGGTGCAGTTGGGGCAGATTTCAAATGCAGTTAACAATCGTCCTCACGGAACTTTACCTGCTGATACTCAGGTGAATCCAAGGGACCAGGGCCCAAAGTAACTAATGGCAGTGAGTCTCCGCAATAGCAGAGACCTGGACCTAGAACAAGAGATGAAGCATGAAAGTAGACAGACAGATACATTGGTGCAGGTACCTATTGAAATTGATGACTCGACTCCTTTGACCAAGGTCATAGTGCAGCCAGCTAAAGAAGAATCCAGTAAGCAAGGTGAAGCTGAGAAAGAACTAGAGAAAATCACAGAGCCAATAATTGAGGTGGTGGTGGAAGAGGAAAAAGAACAGACAACAGGAAAGAAGATATCACCAGCTCCATTCCCTCAAAGGCTGGTGAAATATCAGAATGATGAGCAGTATAAGAAATTCTTGGACATGCTAAAGAAAATACAGGTAAATATCCCATTTATTGATGCGTTGAAGGAAATGCCTGGCTATGCTAAAATGATGAAGGAATTGATGTCCAGAAAATTTGACTTCCAAGATCTGGCTACTATCACCCTTACTCAGACTTGTAGTGCGGTGGTGACGCGTCCTATTGCTGAAAAGTTGTCTGACCCATGGAGTTTTACAATTCCTTGTACCATTGGAAACTTAGCTTTCGAAAAAGCTCTATGTGACTTGGGGGCCATCATTAATCTGATGTCGCTGTCCATATATAAAAGACTGGGGATTGGTAGAGCCAAGCCTACCTCCACGCTGCTGCAACTTGCTGATAGGACGGTGAAGAGACTGACGGGTATTCTGGACGATGTGTTAGTGCAAGTGGGGAAATTTGTGTTCCTTGCTGACTTTGTGATCCTAGATTGTTGGGTAGATGAGGAAATTCCCATAATCTTGGGAAGGCCATTTTTTGCCACAGGCAGAGCCCTCATCGATTGTGAGACTGGTGAGCTTAAAATGAGGCTCAATGATGAAGAAATCATGTCCAACGTGCAGAAGTCTATGAGGCGACCAAGTGAGTTCTCCAACTGCTCTCTTATTGATGTTGTGAACGTGATCCTGGAAGAAGATGATGTGTCCATGAATGTTGGGGACCCTTTGACTGCATTTTTGATGAACTTAGATGATATGAACGGTAAGGAATTAGGAGAATGGGTATTAGCATTGGAATGAAAAGGGACATGGTCGAGGGCTCTCGAAATTGAATCATTACACTTGGAAAAGAGAGAGAGTCCGCCAGCCAAGCCCTCAGTTGAAGTACCACCCAAGTTAGAGCTGAAGCCTTTACCAGCACACCTCATGTATGCATTTCTTGGACCTAACTCTACATTACCTGTTATTATTTCATCTGGGTTGTTAGATGTGCAGGAACAACAGTTGTTACAGGTACTTTCAGAATGCAAGACTGACATTGGTTGGACGATGACAGATATCAAGGGGATCAGCCCAGCCTATTGCATGCACAATATTCTCCTGGAAGAGGGACACAGACCTTCTAGGGAACATCAAAGGCGGTTGAACCCAAATATGAAGGAAGTTGTGAGGAAAGAAATTATAAAGTGGTTAGATGTGGGAACCATTTTCCCCATCTCTGACAGCAGCTGGGTTAGCCCAGTACAGTGTGTACCAAATAAGGGTGGTATGACGGTGGTAAGGAATGATAAAAACGAGCTTATACCCACTAGAACCGTCATGGGTTGGAGAATATGCATGGACTAAAGAAAGTTGAACCTTTCCACCCGCAAAGACCACTTCCCACTTCCCTTCATTAATCAGATGCTCGACCGGCTAGCAGGGAGGTCTCATTTTTATTTCCTTGATGGGTATTTGGGGTACAACCAGATTTTTATTGCCCCGGAGGGTAGGGAAAAGACCTCCTTCACATGCCCTTATGGGGTATTTGCCTTCAGGAGGATGCCATTTGGCCTCTGCAATTCACCTGTAACATTCCAACGGTGCATGATGGCCATTTTCACAGACATGGTAGAAGATATTATGGAGGTCTTCATGGACGATTCTCAGTGGTGGGAAATTCGTTTGATGAATGCCTAGGAAATTTAAATCGTGTACTGAGCAGGTGCATCGAGACAATTCCTTCTTGTACCATGAATTGACACTTCTCCCAATTCAGCACTAGGTTCGTATTGAAGTGCAGTTGGGCCAGATATCTATGGCAGTGAACAATCGTCCTCTTAGGACTTTACCTGTAGATACTCAGGTAAATCCTAAGGACCAGGGCCCAAGGCAGCTGATGGCAGTGAGTCTCCGCAATGGCAGGGACATAGACTTGGAACTGGAGATAGCTCGTGAAAGCACGCAGGCCGAGAAACTGGTACCCGTGCCGATTGAACTTGATAATTCAACAAACTTGACCAAGGTAACCGTGCAACCTACTGAAGAAGAACCCAGTGCGCAGAGTGAGGCTGAAAAAGAAGTGGAGACAGCCCAGGTGCCGGTAGTTGAGGTGGTGGCTGAGAAAGAAAAGTCCCAAATCACTGGGAAAAAGAGACCGCCAGCTCCATTCCCTCCGTGGCTGGCCAAATACCAAAAGGATGAACAGTACAAAAAGTTCTTGGATATGTTGAAACAGATACAGGTAAACATTCCTCTAATTGAGGCTCTAAAGGAGATGCCTGGCTATGCGAAGATGATGAAGGACTTGATGCCCCAAAAATTCGATTTCCAAGACTTGGAAACTGTGACTCTTACTCAGACTTGCAGTGTTGTAGTGACACGACCAATTGCAGAGAAGTTGTCTGATCCAGGGAGCTTTACAATTCCCTGCACCATTGGAAATTTTGGTTTTGCCAAAGCACTATGTGATTTGGGGGCCAGTATTAATCTCATGCCCCAGTCCATTTACAAGACTAGGGATTGGTAGAGCCAGACCAACTTCTATGTTATTGCATCTAGCTGACAAGATGGTAAAGAGACCGTCGGGCATTCTGGATGATGTATTGGTGCAAGTGGGGAAGTTTGTGTTCTATGCTGATTTTGTGATACTAGATTGTAAAGTGGATGAGGAGATTCCCATAATTTTGGGAAGGCCATTCTTGGCCAGAGGCAGAGCCCTCATTGATGTGAAACTGGGGAGCTCAAGATGAGACTAAACGATGAAGAAATCACATTCAATGTGCAAAAATCTATGAGGCGACCAAGTGAATTCGCCAATTGCTCTCTCATTGGTGTTGTGGATGTGATAGTGGAGGAAGATGATACGTCCTTAACTATTGAGGACCCCCTTGCTGCATGTTTGATGAATTTGGGTGAGGTAAATGGGTAATAACTAGCAGAATGGGTGTTAGCACTTGAAGGAAAAGGGGTCTGGCCGAGGGCTCTTGAGTTTGAGTCATTACACTTAGAGAAAAGAGAGAGCCCGCCGGCCAAGCCATCTGTTGAAGAACCACCCAAGTTGGAACTGAAGCCACTGCCACCTTATCTAGTTAATAGGAACAAAGAACCCAGTGATGATGACGTACAGGAGGTGCTAGTGGAGAAGGTCAGAGTAGAACACCAACAATCAATCAGACTAGATTTTGAGGATGTCAATGTTGTAGAAAAGATACTAGAGTTAACCAAGGACATTGATGATACGTATTTTATTGAATCTAGTGTCATTAGTGTTGAGGTTGTTGATTGCATTGGTACACACTCCAAGCATTTTTTCACATTGTGTTTGGATGATGATATGAAAATAGAGTCATCCAAACCACTTGAGGAGTCAAGGAATAAGGAACAAGATGCCTACACTCTGGAATTCTTCTTGCCAGAAAGTCGGGAATACACATCTCATCTAAAGGCCAAGAAGTGCAGATTACTACATTGTTATTGGGCCAGTCAGATTCGTTCCACCACCCCAGGAGCATGATCATAGAGCAGAATCAAAACTTGGGGTCCAATTCATAAGTTCAAAGTGGAGGCATATAGTGTTTCAAGCGTTTGTCTGAAGGAGCATGGAGCAAAACTAATGGAGAGGATGAACATGATGAAGGATGGAGAGCGTCAGAGGATGACAACGCTGCTTGATCAGGGAGTTTCTTGCATCTTATTTTTACTTCTTGTTTATCTATATGTGATGCACTGAGGACATTGCATGATTTAAGTTTGGGGTGTTGTAAATATTTGTTGTGGTTTGTTGTGGTTTGTTGTGCTTTCTTGTTAGTAGTTTTAGCTTTTCATGTTAGTAAGTTTTTTTTTAAAGTTTTGTAGCTTTTTCTGTTAGTCTTTTTATTTTAGGTAGAACAAAACAGAAAAAAAAATTAGAAATATGTGGACTCTTCCCGACGGTGGATCTCCTAGACAGTTTTCTTGAGGGAAGTAAGTCTAAAGAAAATACCAAAAATATTTTTGTTTTAGGTAGTGTAGTAATTCCCCCTTGGTTTTTCTTTGGACCGCGGTTCGTTTCCAAGGGTTTTTAATTGAACCGGGTGTAGGTAGTTTTTAATTTTTAGGAGTAGCAACTACATGGTTGAGAAATTAATCGCAGCAATATCTCGGAAGTTTTTGATGCCTTGAGAATAGTCAGTACTCTGGTTGTGACGCTTTGGCTCAATTTTTGACTCTAGGATAAATACCTTAAATCGTGGATTCTTAAATTTTCTTAACTGCTTTGACTGGAGTGTCGTGATAGAACCAATCCTGAATGAGTTATGTTCCATGTATGTGTGAGATTTTGTATGTATTCTATGTATTGCATTTGATGTATAGAACTTGCCATGTGTGTGTGCGAAGCGAAATACTAGTATTGTTCAGTCTAGTAAGTGATATAGGCGTTTCTTTGTTAAGCCAGATACTTAAAGTTTACCCACCTAATTCTTATGTATCGTAGTTAACCCCGTTGAGCCTATAATCTTGTTTCTTTGGTAACCACATTACAAGCCATACCCCTTTGTTTGAATCGATCATATATTTGAACCTTGTCACCTCTCGTAAGCACTAGAAATGTGATGAAGTATGGAAAAGTTAAAGTGTGGGGTGGTAGGTTGGCTTTTGAGTGGAACAATTGAAATAAGGAGAAAGGTGCATGAAAAAAAAAGAGTTGTCAATCGAAGCCACTTGACAATTGAAAAAAAAAGGAAAAAAAAAGAAAACAAGAAAAAAAAAAGTATGACAATAGTATATTGTATGAAAAACAAGTATTGATGATGGTGGCTAGTGATATATGCGTGCTTAAAGAAGTATGTGGTAATATAAATTGATGTGAAGGTGGAGTTTGCTTTGATATAAGTTTGAGGTTTGAATGCTAAAGTATATGTATTAAAGTGCTTAGGGAGGTGTAGTCACTCTTATATCTAAATGTATCCTACCTGTCCCGCAGCCTATGTTACAACCAAATAAATTCCTACTTGATCCTAGACAGAATGAGCTCGATTAGTAGTGTAGTACACTACGGGAAAACCTATGGTGCATCTTTTGTGGCATATGAATATTATTTCTGAGAGTGAGTGAATTCTTTCTATCTTGAGTTCCTAAGTGTTCTTAAATTTCATTGTGTGTGGAACTAGCTCTTTGATTTGGTGAGGGCACATGATTCATGAAGGAAAGGTAAAATTGTTGACCTCTATGTTAGAGTAGTTAGTGAATTGTGAACAAATCATGGTATTTGTGAGTCGATTATTGAGGCGAAGATGTCACACCTTTTTTATTAAACTATTTTAAAAATTCTTGGTATAATGCGTTAAGGGATTTACTTAATAAGTTGTGTTCATGGGTGTAGTTTAATTGCTCGAGGACGAGCAAATGTTTAAGTGTGGGGTGTTGATATGTAGCCATAATTCATGGTTTAATGCATTATGTGCCTTACATTTTATGTGCTTTAATGGTAAAAATACACCTCGTTTGAGCATAATGGAGTCTATTTCATGTGTAGATGAATTGGAGATGGAAGCCGAGCTAAATGGATGCATAAACATAAAAAAATGCACTCAATAATCAAAAGGAGTGACCCTGGCTTTAGACATGTAAAGCCAGGTGCTACCAGGCTTTAGCCAGGTGCTACCAGACTATAGCTAGGCTTTAGACATGTAAAGTCAGGCGCTACCAGGCTTTAGCCAGACGTTAGACACATAAAGCCTGGTCATACTAGGCGTTTTCCAGGCTTTAGAAATGTAACGCCAGGTCCTAGATTCGGCCCAATCCGAGTTTTAAAGGCTTTAAGTGTTTCCCGGCTTGATTAGAAGTATCCTACACATTTAGGGCTTGTCCCAAAACATATAAATAGACCCAACCACACAATTGTGAAGGACTTTTTCCATTAGAGACAAGAGGAGATTGTGGAACACTAATCAGAAGATCAAAACATTGATTTCTACATCCTTTATTCCTTACTCTGTAATTTAATTATGTAAGTTATTTTGGATTTGATTACTATGAGCATAAGTAGCTAATTTATTTAATCTAAGGTTTTGGTGGAACCCTTTGCGGGATGAACGTATTGTGATATTAATATAGTTTTGATTGGTTGATTAAACTCTATTTGTTTAACTACGTTCTTGTTGTAGTTGGTTGAAGGACCCTCAATTAGCTGTTCCTATTTATTATGTATCTACTTGAGAGAGAGTGTATATTTAGGTAGTTGTTTGAACAACACCACTCCCGGAGTATAGACGAAATTCATAACCGAGGGTTTAGAGGTTGGATTAGAAATAACGATACCTCGGGTGCAATCTAAAGTGAGCTGTAATGCGATCTAGCTAGCATAACTTGAGAGAGNGAAGTTGATTAAGTGAAAGTTTAGTATTCTGACAACTTGATTGATACGTTAACTCCTTGTGGGATCGACTGTGGGCTTAATGCCCCATATTATATTTGCAACGCCCGTTTAGTCTTTTTATAAGACATAGTTGAGCGTGATCAGCCCTCGGGCTCACATGCCCAGATTCCGAAATTTCTCGAAGATAAACTCTACCTATAGCCTTACTAACTCAAATATATCATTTTACTCAAATATTCATGCTCAATTCGTGGTAAAAATCCAAATTACAATTTCTAGGTTTTTCCTCTAAAAATCACAATTTCCTACTAATTTCCATGTCCAATTCCATGCATAAACCTTGTATTTAACTTAAAAACATGAAGAAATTACTTACCTAGTAATGCATGATGAAAATCCCTCTTGAAGCTCCTCAAAGTCGTCCAAACCAAAGAAATATGGGAGGAAATGAGCCAAGAATCTCGATTTTTAAAACATTCTGCCCAGGCCTATTTTCGCACCTACAATCCAATCTTCGCACCTGCGCTCTCGCAGTTGCACCCAAACTCCCATACCTGCGGCTTCCTCAGCTCTAACCAAAACTCGCACCTGCGTCCCATTGTCCGCATATGCGCCTTCACAGGTGCGGAAATTACATCGCACCTGCGCTCCCAGCTAAGCCACCAAAAATTTTGCACCTGCAGCCAAAGCCTAGCAGGTGCGGTCACACCAGATGACAGCAACCTCAACATTCTTCAAACTCCAAACTTGGGCCATTAACCACCCGGAATCCACCCAAGGCCCCGGGGACCCCGTCCAATTACACCAACCTGTTCCAAAACATAATGCGGATTTGCTCGAGGCCTCAAATCACATCAAACAACGCCGAAATCACGAATCGCACTAAAACTCAAACTTTAAGAACTTGAAATTCTAAACTTCCACATCTGATGCCGAAACCTATCAAATCACGTCTGATTGACCCCAAATTTTGCACACAAGTCATATTCGACATTACAGACCTGCTCCAACTCCCAGAATTGCATTCCGACCCCGATATCAAAATTTCCACTTCCGGTCGGATTTCTCAAAAACCTTCAATGACTTCAAAATGACCTACGGACATTCGATTTCACTTCCAATCGCGCTCCCAACTCCAAAATCACCATACGGAGCTATTCCCAGACTTGGAATCCCAAACGGACATCTATAACACTGAAATTCCTTACAGCCCAAACTTATGAAATTCTTCTAAAATGCTAACTTCCACAATATACGCCGAAACACTCTCGGGTTATCCTAAGCCCGATCCGGACATACGCCCAATTCCGAAATCATTATACGAACTTGCAGGAACCCTTAAATCCCGATTCGGAGGTCGTTTACTCAAAATTTCAATCTTAGTCAATTCCTCCAACTTAAGGCTTCTGAAATGAGAATTTTCTTTCCAATTTGACTCTGAACTTCCCGAAATTCAACTCCGACCATGCCTACGAGTCATAATACTTAAAATGGAGCTGCTCATAACTTCAAATCGTTGAACGACGCGCTAGAGCTCAAAATGACCGGTCGGGTCGTTACATATGAATTGAATTTTTAGTTTATGAATTGAACTTTTAGTTTAAAATCAAAATTTTAGGATATGAATTGAACTTTTAAGATATGAATTGGACTTTTAGTTTATGAATTGGAATTTTAGTCTATGAATTGGACTTGTAGTTTATAAATTGAAATTTTAGGAAATGAATTGAACTTTTAATTTATGAATTGAAACTTTATGATATGAATTGAATTTTTAGTTTATGAATTGAACTTTTGGATATGAATTGGAATTTTAGGATATGAATTGGACTTGTAGTTTATAAATTGAAATTTTAGGATTTGAATTGAACTTTTAATTTATTAATTGAACCTTTTGGATATGAATTGGAATTTTAGGATATGAATTGGACTTGTAGTTTATAAATTGAAATTTTAGGATTTGAATTGAACTTTTAATTTATTAATTGAACCTTTTGGATATGAATTGAATTTTTAGTTGATGAATTGAGCTTTTAGTTGATGAATTGAACTTTTAGTTTTAAATTGAAATTTTAGGATATGAATTGAACCTTTAGTTATTGAATTGGACCTTTTGGACGTCAATTGAATTTTTAGCGTATGAATTGAACTTTTAGTTTATAAATTGAACTTTTAGTTTATAAATTGAAATTTTAGGATATAAATTGAACTTCTAGGATATGAATTGGACTTTTAGTTTATGAATTGGAATTTTAATCTATGAATTGGACTTGTAGTTTATAAATTGGACTTTTAGTTTATAAATTAAAATTTTAGGATATAGATTGAATTTTTAGTGTATGAATTGAACTTTTAGTTTATAAATTGAAATTTTAGGATATGAATTGAATTTTTAGTGTATGAATTGATCTTTTAGTGTATAAATTGAACTTTTAGTTTATAAATTGAAATTTTAGGATATGAATTGAATTTTTAGTGTATGAATTGATCTTTTAGTGTATAAATTGAACTTTTAGTTTATAAATTGAAATTTTAGGATATGAATTGGACTTTTAGTTTATGAATTGGACTTGTAGTTTATAAATTAAAATTTTAGGATATGAATTGAAATTTTGGGATATGAAATTAATTAACTAAAAAAAGATTAGGATATGAATTAACTAAATTAATTTGTTCTTATTTTATTTGTATAGATGGAACGTCGCACTTGGATGTACAATAGGAATTATCCTAACCCGGGAGGATTTTGTAGAAGGGGTTGATGGCTTTATTAGAAGAGGTTTATAGCGAATTACTTTGTGTGGACTAATCATGGAGAGATCGATGGTATCCATGGGATATTTCATAACATGGTTGTGGGTGAAAGTAGTAGGTCGGTGGAGAATACAAATCGTGATTCTAGAATTCATGATATGGTTGCGGATGCTTTTGGGATGCACTTAGGGGGTGATCCCAATAAAAATATTGAACAAACTCCTAATGATGATGCAAAATATTTTTATGAACAGTAAGAGGAAGCTAGTCGTCCACTACGGGAAAGAAGTCCGCACTCTGAGCTATCTGTTGCAGTTAGATTACTAAGTATAAAATCTGACTGGAATATTTCTCAAGCAGCAATGGACTCTTTAATTGACCTTATGAGTGAACTAGTTGACCCTAATATCAACTTACATGGTGATTTCAATAAGGCAAAGAGATTGGTTTCTAAGTTAGGACTTTCGTCAATGAGAATTGATTGTTGTGAAGATGGTTGCATGTTATATTATAAAGATGATGCAAATTTAGATATTTGTAAATTTTACGAAAAGCCTCATTTCAAGAGGCTTTCCAGCGGGAATATGGTCGCTATGAAGGCGATGCACTATTTACCTCTTATACCTAGGTTAAAGAGGTTATATGCATCGATGAGTTCTGCTCCTCAAATGAGATGGCACTTTGAAAATAGAAGACCACATGGTGTTATGTGTCATCCTTCAGATGGAGAAGCTTGGAAGCACTTTGATATTACATATCCAGATTTTGCTAGTGAACCAAGGAACATTCGGTTAGGTCTCTATGCGGATGTCTTCACGCCTTTTTCTATATCTGCGACACCATATTCATGTTGGTTTGTCTTTCTTACACCTTATAATCTACCACTCGAGTTGTGCATGACTAGTCCATATATATTCTTAAATTGTATTATCCCCGGTCCACGTAATCTGAAAAGTTTGATTGATGTATAATTGTAACCTTTGATTGATGAGCTAAAACAATTATGGTATGATGGTATTGAAACAAATGACATGTCAACCACAGAATTTTAATTTGCGTGCTAATTTAATGTGGACTATTAATGATTTTTCTGCGTATGGGATGTTATCTGGGTGGATGACTATTGGGAAGCTAGCTTGTCCTTACTGCATGGAAAATAGTAAAGCGTTCACTTCGGAACATGGCCGAAAGCAATCATGGTTTGATTATCATCGTCAATTCTTAGCTCCTGATCATGAGTTTAGAAGGATGAAAAATGCATTCAAAAAGAATAAAATGGAATATGATTATCCACCTCCGATACTTTCAGGTGAGGAAATTTGGGAGAGGGTCCAGAACTTCAGTAAAGTTACTGAAGCTCCACCTTATAGATTCCCCTGATATGGTGTTACTCATAATTGGAGGAAATAGAGTATATTTTGGGAGTTGCCTTATTGGAAGGATAATCTTCTCCGTTACAACCTTGATGTCATGCATATTGAGAAGAATTATTTTGACAATTTTTTCAACACAGTGATGGATGTTAAAGGTAAGGCAAAGGATAACCCGAAGGCTAGAATGGAGTTAGAACAATATTGCAGGCAGCCTGAATTATACTTGCAGACAGCAAACAATGGTAAGATATTCAATCCCAAAGTAAGTTACACATTCACTTTGTAGGAAAGACGGCAAATTTTTGATTGGGTTACGAAATTGAAGATGCCTGCGGGTTATGCGTCGAATCTTGAATTTTTTTTTGATATGGAGGTAGGGATGTTGATCCATTTGAAAAGTCATGTGTAACGACCCGATCGGTCGTTTTGCGTATCAGGACCCCTTCCCCTAAATTAGACTTCATGTAGCGGCTTATTATGATTTATGATTTGCGGGGACAGGTGGTTCGGGATACAGAAGCGTTTAGAGTGGTATAGGAACACTTGGTTCCTTAAGGTTGGCCTTTAAGGCTAAAGTTTTACTTCGGTCAACATTTTGAGTAAATGACCTCGGAATCGAGTTTTGACGGTTTCGGTAGCTTCGTATAATGATTTCAGACTTGGGCGTATGTTCGGAATGTGTTTTGGATGATCCGGGGGCATTTTGGCGCCCAATATCGAAATTAGAGTTTCCTTAAGTTTGAAATTTGGGTTGGAATGTGTTTTTGTGTTATCGAGGTTCGAATGGAATTCCGAGACTGGGAATAGTTCTGTTATGTCATTTATGACCTTCTTGCAAAATTTGGTGTCATTCCGAGTAGTATAGGTCGGTTCGGCGCATTGAAAGCGAATTCTAGAACTTTAAGTTCAAAGTTTGATCCAATTTGGTTTTGGGGTCGAATTCTTAGTTTTGTTGTTGTTTTTCACGTTCCCTAAATTCGAGCGAGTCCTTATCATGAATATAGACCTGATAGTGCCTTTGGACGGGGTTCCGAGGGGCTCGGGTGAGTTTCGGACCCCTTGGAGTTAAATGCAAAACACTAGAATTTCTGTGTCTGGTTTCCTTCTATGCGTTCGCGGTTGCTCTTTCGCGTTCTCATAGAAGGATCTGGGCTGGGGGTGAAAATTTCCCTATGCGTTCGCATAGGTGTTCCGCGTTTGCATAGGGTAGGGCATTAGGCCAGACTAGCTTCGCCCTTACTTAGTGCGTTCGCACCCCCCCAGCCGCGTTCACGTAGGTCTAGCCTAGTTAGACCTCTCCATGTTCGCATAGAAGGCCTCATCAGGACCTGGCCATTTTTTCATCGCGAACGCACTGCCCCTGATGCGTTCGCATAGAAGGGGCAGTTGGGCAGTGTGTTTTTAAAACGGGACTTAAACCATTTTTGGGCATTCTTTTTCTTCCTTGGGGTGATTTTTGAGCATACAAGAGAGCCAAACGACCTGGCTATTTTTAGGTAAGAAATTCCTATCATAAACGTAGTCTAATACTTGAATTCTTAGGTAGATTAACTCATTATTAGTTGAAATTTAAAGGTTAGAGTGAAAACCTAGGTTTTATAAAAATTGGAAGAATTACCAAGGAATTTGCCATGAAATCACACAAAAATTATATATTAATGATCCTTAGGCTATGGGTAATTGATTCCTTCAAACATTTCCGGAATCCGAGCATGTGGGCCCAGGGGTGTATTTTAGGAATTTTCAAGTAAGGTGAAATAACTAAGTAAATAGGAGTATTCCATACTTTTGAGCATAAATTGATATATTTGTATAACATTTGGCTAGTTTCGAGTCCTTGGGTGACGAGTTTGGAGTTTTCGGGCGCATTCTTGACCCGGAGAGTAGGTTCGACACAAGGTGAGTCTACTTTCTAACCTTGTAAGAGGGAATTGTCCCCATAGGTGATTAATGGTTGTTTGTCCTTATTTGCGGGGGCTACGCAAGCATGAAGTGACGAGAGCCCGTGCGTAACTACTATTATGGCTTGTCGGGTAGTTTAGGACTCACAGGCATGCTTTACATGTTATATTTGTGATCTTGCATATGTTCTAAGTAGTCTAATATCCTCGAATATCTCATGTGAAGGCCTAAGAAGTTATGCTTTGAAGTTGACATTATTAAATTCTCACCCTGTTAGTATGTTCCCTGCTAAATTATCTGGAATCTCCTGCTAATCATGTATTTATACGGGAACCCGAGTCGCATGAATGATTCGCGAGCGGGGTAGTCCTAGTATTATATTAACCCGAGTCGCATGAATGATTCGCGAGCGGGGTAGTCTTAGTATTATATTAACCGTGTCGCATGTTCGATTCGCGAGCGGGGCAGTAGATGCATCTATGGTTTGGGTCGTTCGACCCTCGGCAGTGCACATTTATTTTTCACGTCGTAACGATTGTACGTTCATAGCCTGTTATATGTTTGGTAATTTATGAGAAGCCCTGTAATTGTAACTGTTGATTTCATGAAAGAAAGAAGGATAAATAGCTTGTATGCCATGGAAAGGGATGGCGTGAGGGTACTAGAGATTATTATTCGATGCTTATTGCCTTATTACTGTCCATTACTGTTATTACTGATTAGCCTGTATTCATTTCACATTGTCTAACCCTAGTAAGTATCACGTCAACCTCTCGTCACTACTTCTTCGAGGTTAGGCGGGATACTCACTGGGTACATATTTGTTTATGTACTCATGCTACGCTTCTGTACTTAATTGTACAGGTTCTGAGGCTGGTGCATCTGGTTATCCGACCGGAGATGGACCCTGGGAGTATATTCTGGACCTGAGTCCACGGTGAGCTGCTTCCCTTGGCAATTCTCAGCAGCCCTATGATGTTATCTTTTGTTTATTTCTGTCTACTTCCTTCAGACAGTAGAACAGTTTATTTCATCTTTTGTATATTCTACTAGTTCGCCTGTGGACTTGTGACACTAGTTCCTGGAACACACATAGTAGACTTTATATTTTTGGAACTGTATATGTTGGTTCATGATCCTTGTGGCTACATTTACTTAATTTGGCTAATTTATCCGCTTCCACTTAAATATTCTAAGCTTAAAATTTGATAAGTGTGGGGATGTTTTATCAAATAAGGAAATTTCACTAGTAAACAAATTGTTGGCTTACCTGACCCTGGTGTTGGGCGCCATCACGACCTGAGTTAGGATTTTGGGTCGTGACATCATGACTGTCATGTTTTCATGGAGACCTTAGTGGCTATTGAATTTTGTGGTTTACCTGAAAGAATCTGGAAATCCATCACAGAGATTAGTTTTTTTTCAAAGACTTGTGTTCTACCACATTAAGGGAAGAAAACCTACTCTGGATGGATCAGAACATTCGTATAACTTCTAGTAAGATGAAAAATATATTTCCATGTGGTTTTTTTGATGTGATGGAACACCGTCTAATCCACCTTGTACACGAGGCACAACTTGGAGGACCTGTTCAATGCAGATGGATGTATCCCTTTGAGAGGTAATATTATAAGTTTGATGTAATTTTCTGTTTTATTTGAATGTTCTTGGCTAACATGACATTATGTAGGACAATTGGAAAATGAAAAAAATTTATTAAGCAGAGGAATACGATTGAAGGATCTATATGCGAAGCTTATCTTGCAAAGGAAACTGCTCATTTTTGTTCTTATTA